>PVJX010004117.1:0-98772 GCA_004027295.1 Dolichotis patagonum | reverse complement strand
CAAATTTCTGAAATGGCCAACAGACCACAGAAAGAATTCTCTTTAGGCTCCTGTGTGAAACCAGCAGCTACAGCGATCTGCTGGCCTTGCTTCAGGGCCAAAGGATATGCTTTTTCAACCCTGGATTTAAATTTATAGTCTCAAGTTATGTGAATTTTTACACCAATATGTTCAGATTTTGCAGTTCCCATTGGATACTGAAATCTCTTGAGTAATTTCTTTGAATCCATTGAACTTTACAATGCTCTATAAACTTTCAACATTACTCATTTCAACAGAGTTCACCTTGAACTCACTTATTGAACATATCTTTTCTTATTTTTCTAAACTTTTACAAGAGAAAGCCATTTGTATTTGATGTTGCTTGATCTTTAGTATTTTCACCTGCAATGTGTTTCACATATGGAGCAATCCAGCTCTATTTTGCAGCTCTTGAAATCACTAGCTAACTGGGATGATAGATGTCAGTTAAGTACTGAAGAAGAAAATGTCAAGTTACCTTTCAGTGTCAAAACTATTGGAGACTTTGAAGTTGAATCTAGGGGCTGTGCTTTACGAGGAACACTTGTAAAATGTCCCTTCACACTTTTGATTTCACAGTCACACTCTGGGCTTGCAGGACTGTCTTCATTTATCTTAGTTCAGTTTCTATTGTGAGTGTTGAATACCACAGACTGAGGAAATTATAACGATTATATGTTTGTTTGCCTTGTGGTCCTGGCACCTGGCACCTGGTGGGGTCCTTCTTAATCTGGCAGAGGCCTTGTCATGGTGGAGGAGAGCAAAGGTGTTAACTCCCAGCTTTCTCCTTGTTTCTAAAACGTCACCCATATCATTACAGCAGACTCACCCTCATGATCTCCACTAATCCTCATTACTTCCCTGAGTTCCCATCTCCAAATATCACTGATGGATGACTTTGGGGATTTAGTTTCCAACACATGAATTCTGAAAGGGAACATAACTGTCCATCCGGTGTCCTCAGGCAAAACCAGCAAAATCTCAGTAGTACAGAGGCTGCATGTGGGGTACAAGAAAGAACACAGCTGGCTGGAAGGATGGATATGCCACATCACTACAGACAGAGGAAGAAAGCCAAAATAGCAATGCAGAATGCTACAGAAAGGTCATGCCCGAAAGGACCTCATTTAATGTTCAGAATTTTTAAAAATGTGACTAAACAGAAATAATAGTACATCTGGTAGATTATAGTCACTGAGAAAAGTCTGGGACTTTTAATTTACTGTCCAGTGGAGACATTATTTCTTAGTAATAGTAATCTGAGTAGAGCTACCTGTAGATTGGAGGCTTGGTTTATGAGCATATGGGTGTATTTCCTTTAAAATATCCATTTAGTTTTTGCCAGTCTATGTTTTAATTTAGACAAAAACATAATCAAATAAGTCATGGGAGACATTTTCATATCCTGTGCTTATGTAGATGCTGACTTTGGCTCAGTGGTGCACACTAAGATGAGACTTCATAGTGCCACTAAATAAACTGGGGTGAAACTTGACATTAGATGGTTAAGCTGTGATAATGAAATTATTTTATAATAAAAAACTATGATGTATGTCTTTTCTAGAATCTTCTAAAGATATTCTTTTATGGATTTTTAAAATTTGTTCATTATTTCTTATATTTCCATTTAGCATTATTTCTTGTAGTCTAAATATTTTTTAAAAATCACTTATATGAGTAATTACTTAATTTAAAATCTCTTTTGTTACTTATGAAATTAAATGTATAATATATAATTGTTAATCAGCATTCAAATTCTTTCTACAAAATTCCTACATGATTAAGAAGAAAAAATGTAAATAAGATTTTAGTGTATATAATTTTAATAGGGTAGAGAAGTATATAACTGACTTTTATTTGTTGAGTCATAACTTTATAAAAAAATTAAGATTTGAGAAGCAAATAATTTTTATGAAAATGCATTTGTGTCATTTTAATTTGCCATCACTAAGGCTTCAACCCTAGCTCACCTTGTCTGATTGTCTAGTACCACTTCACACCTTAGTTTAAGACTCAAAATCAGTTTTCTTATAGCTTGCTCACCTAAAATTCAGATAGTTGTTTTGCTGTCACATTTTTCACTTCATAACAAATTGCTTCAAATTTTACATTCTGTTGCTTTATGACTTTTTATACCTTATTTCAAGCATGCATGTTAACATGCTCATACAGGACAAAGAACATATTTTAAAATTATGCTGTATCTGCCCATTGTACCACACTGTGCCTCAGGATATTAGATCTCAATACATGTTCTTTAAATACTTAAGATTTATTTTTAGCCACTGACATACTGGTTAGGAGTTCTCTAAGTCAATTCACATCCTTCAAGAAATCAAAGTCTCATCAATGCAAGAGACTCATCCAAAGATAAATTTGACAGTTCTACAGAGAAAACCAACCCAGTGATTAAAAACAGAAAATCTGCCCTGAAGCTGAGTAACTCCTCAGTATTAACGAGATCTATATGATCACAGAAAGAATGTCTGAGCTTAAAGAGTCTGCTGTCCCTGTAGCCCAGAACTGCAGTTAGCTGTGTACATCCAGGCCTTCTGGGGGCCGTGGGGCAGCAACAGTGCTGAATCAATCATCTCAGATCTGTTGATTCAGCCCCAGTCCTGGAGCTATGGCCTGAGGTTCCTTCTGCTTTCTTTCTAAACAAAAATAATTCATTCAACTGGAGAAAACAGCAGATTTTACAGTTATTTTTCTAAGTTCCTTAAACTGCTAGATATATACTTCACAGAAATTAGTGCATTTCCCTAAAAAAGAGCCATATGATATTTATTTTCTTCATATTACTATACCCAAAAGTTAACCCAAGAAGTCATCAAAAAAGAATGAAATAAAAAATATGTTACATTCATATGGTATAATATTAACACCAATAAAACTAATGAATGACTAGTGTAGGTAACAACATAGAAAACACTAAAAAATCTTTGAGTTAGATCCCCCTCAAAAAAGAGAAAAATACATAATCTCATTTATATGAACCATAAATTAATTTAAGCTGCCACAAGATCAATAATAATTAATTTTGGGGATTGAAGGAATATGGATTATTAAGTGGGCAAGAGTGAATGGGAACTTCCTTGTGGTGAAGGACATTTACTATATGTTGTCTGAGAGACAGTTACATAGATACATAGATGTGTTGTAATTAATAGAGAAGTTTACTAAAGATGTATACATTTAACATAGTTTATCTAAATTTTACTTTGTGAAAGCTGATATTTAAGAATCATGACTTGGGGGAGAGTGTCCAAAATGGCAAAGTTCTAAGCAGCAGAGAAAAACATCTTGGAGAACACTTCAGACACTGGTGTATAGCTATGTGAGGAAGACAAGAAGGAGGAAAGTGGATGTCCTGGACCCAGAAAGAATCTGAAGAGTAAATTGAAGCTCAAGGAGAGAAATTTCAGTGAAGAAGGAGGTAGCCAGTGGTACCTTCTCCCTGAGATGGCACTCACTGTGCAAAACGTGGTTTGAACCTGTGGGTCCCCAGTCATGGTGAATTTATAACTGGCAATCCCAGAAGCCTCTGCAGAGAGACCTAAAGAAGTGGGGGGAGCAGGGAACATGGAAGGGAGCAGTGGACATGAAGGACTGCACTGACTGGCAGTGACTGCAAGAGTCTCATGAGAGAGCAATTGGCTTGGAGCCATCTTGGAGATGGGCACCCTAAAATCAGAACTCAGAACTGAAACTGTCTCCAGTTGGTGGCCCCCAGTAGCACTCAGACTCATGGAAGGTACCCAGAAGGTGGTGAATCCAGTGTGACCAACTGGTCTCCACCAGAAAATGCAGGCTCACTGAGATTGTCCACTACCCCACAAAAAACCTCCTACTATCTTGCTGGGACAGACTGACATGGATCAGGACTCTATCCCCACAGGTTGTCTGCCTGTGAAAGCAGAGATAGACCTGGACAAGCCTGGAAGTGGATTTTGAAAATTTTTTTTTCTTTCTTCTCCTTCCTCTCTCTCATGTTTGTTTTTGATTTTTAGTTTTTGTTTCCTTTCTTTTCCTTTGTTTTCCTTTTTCTCCTTCATTGTTTGAACTTGTTTTTTGTAAGTGTGAATGTGGCTTCTAGCCTTTCAGTGGTTCTGTTCTGTTCTGTTCTTTTCAGCTCTTCCTTCACTCTTTCCCTCCAGACTTCTACATGTTTCCTTGACACCCCTTTGTCGCTAATGTTACTTCTAATCTCTTCATTTTCTTCTAATTCTTTATTTTCTCCTTAAATTATTTTAAATTTGAACCCCTGAGGGCAAAATTGACATATCATTGTATACTTCACATAATTTTCTGGTTTTAGATTTTGTTATATAACCACAAATCTAGTACATATGGTTCAAAGTGTCAAATTAAAAGTTAGCTCAGTTTCTCATTTTCTAGGCTGTGTTTAATGCAATTGGTATCACTATAGCCAAAACTGACATAATTGTTCTAAACAGCTGTTGGTCCTGGTATTCCATTACTAAGATGGACTAAGGGTCATAGAAAATACTGTGGCACAGTGCCAAAGAACTAGAGAGTGGCCAAATGAATGAAAACTTCTCATCTCCAACAGACTGAAGAGGTAAAGTCTTTCAACAGACTTAAAATTCAAAAATTAGCTATATCTGGAAGATAACTCAGAGAAGTAGTCATCACCTAAGGGTCCTAAATACTAGCAATAAAGCAACTGACCATAGGCAACTTACAAGCATCACCCCAGGAATTAAACTAGAAGAAAAAAGAAAGAAAAGAAAAGAAAATGAGAAGACACTTAAACAAAAGCCAACCCCAGACATCCAGTTCATCAAAGGAAAATCCAAGGAGCAATGAGATTTGGAGGCTGAAAGCCTCCAAATAGGTTGGTAACAACAGAGCAATTGAATGAGGCTCTGGAAAAACTGAAATCAGAAATGATGTCTCAGATAACTACAGAGGTGGTGTCCAAAATAAGAACTATGCTCAGTGATAGTAGAGCAGATACAGATGAAAAAGTAGACAATCTTAAGAAAATTATGGAAACTAATGAGAGGAAGAAAATGGAAACCATAAAGCAGATTCAAGCAAATATCCAGAACAAAAATTCCATTGAAAATATTCAAAGTAGATATTGAAGACAGTCTTGCAGTTAATGGCCAGGAGAAGAAAAATTTCTCAGAAACATCAAGGGACCATGAGAAATCAATCTAGCAGCTGCTAGATAAGACAAAAAAGAAAACATTAAGATTAACAAGAGCAAATGAACCAGCAGGAGATGCCACAAATGATATTAAGAAAATATTCACAGACATCATGGAAGAAAACTTCCCTGGTAAAAAAAAAGAATTTGACATACAGATAAGCAAGGCATATAGATCTCCAGTTAGCCATGACCAAAACCAATCAATATCCAGGCACATCATAGTCAACACAAGAATAGAAATACCAGAAATTCAATACAATAATAGAATCTAAAAAGCTATTGGAGAAAAGAAGCAAGTTACCTATAAAGGAAAGCCAATTATAATCACAGTTGACTTCTTTGCACAAACTCTCAAGTCAAAGAGAGGTTGGAGTGAAATATTCCAAGCTCTGAAAGGAAAACAATTTTCAACCCAGATTGATTTACCCTGCAAAACTGTCTTTCAAAAATGATGGATAAATAAGATACTTCCATGACAAAGAACATCAAAGGATATTTATGACTACCAAGCCAGCACTCCAAAATGTTCTGAGGAACACTTTAGAAAGAGATAGTAAGGATATGAACCCCAACAGAAAGAATTACCAAACAAGGCAACCAAGTAGACAGAAGGGAATAAAAGGGAACCAACAACAGGAAAATAACAAGAGAATCATAAGATAATATGTATCAATTATAATCATCAATGTTAATGGTCCAATCAAAAGACACAGAATGAATAAAGAAGCAAGATCTAGCAATATGCTGTATACAAGAAACATATTTAATTAAAAAAATTCATAGACTGAAAGTCAAGGGAAGGAAAGCAATACTCCATGTGACAAGAACCCAGTAAAAGGAAGGGATAGATCTCTCCTGAAGACTCACGTGCTAGAGAGCCCAAGATTGCGGACTGCGGGAGTGGATGTCCGTGGGCAGGAGTGGGCTACATGCTGAGGGCTGGTTTGGGGAGGCTACAGCCTCAACCCAGGTCACTCTCATTCCTGTCCCTCTCTTCCTTCTCCTTCCCCTCTCCTTTCCTTGCTTCCTCAGACCTAGGACCTTATACTGAGCTATATCCCTACCCCTTTAAAAAAATAAAAAGAAGGGATAGCTATTCTATTTGCAGATAAAGTGAATTTCAAGCCAACTGATTAAAAGAGATAAAGTCACTATATCCTCATGAAGGGAAGAATCCAAGAAGAGATAACAATCACAAATATATATGCAGCAAATACCAGTACACCCAAGTATATAAAACAAATACAAACAGACATCAAAAATCAAATAAGCCCTAATACAATTGTATTGAGAGATCTTAATAACCCACTGTCACAAAAAGACAGATCAACCAGACAAAACAATCAATAATGAAATACTAAAACTGAACCAAACTTTTGAACAAATGGACTTAGTAGATGTCGAGTGTTTCACCCTACAACATCAGAATACACACTTCTCCGTTGCACACAGGACATTGTCCAAAATAGACCACATACTGGCTCATAGAACATGCGTAAGTAAATGCAAAGGAACTGAAATCATGCCATGCATATTATCAGATGACAGTGCATTGAAATCAGAAACCTGTGGCTAGAGAAACCACAAGAACTTCATAAATGTATGGAAATTAAATGGCACTCTCCTGAACAACCAATGGGAAACAGACAAAATTGAAAAACAAATTAGACAGTTTTTATAGTTGAACAATAATGACAATATAGCATACCATAATTTATGGGACACAATGAAAGTAATACTAACAGGGAAATTTATAGCAGTAAATATCCATAGAGGAAAACAGATCAAGCATATATAAACAACTTAGTGGTGAACCTCAAACTGATAGAAAGACAAGAACATGGTAGGCCAAAATCTCACACAAGGGAGGAAATTATAAAGATCAGAGCAGTTGGATATGAAAAAACAATACAAAAAAAAATCAATGAATCCAAGAGTTGGGTCTTTTTTTTATTTAGAAAGAAAAAAAACCAAACAAACAGAAAAAAGGGTAGCAACAATACAGAATTCCAAAGGAAAAAAAGAAAACAACAAAAAAAACCACTAAGAAATCACTAGTTGATATTTATCATCTTGGAAGAAGTTGGTCCAAGTTACAAAATTAAAGCATAGAAAGTAGACATTCAAACAGTGAGACTATTAACAGTTCTGCTCAACAATATAACAGAAACAGTCATATGGTCATCTATCTTCCACACTTAAACATACATGTGGTTATATCATTTAGAGCACTTTCCTTACCTTTTGTGTTTACAGTAGAAATTATGCATTTTGAGTTTTATACTCCTACAGTTCTTATTACTTTCTACACTAGAGAAAAAATGTGATATTTATAAATATGTTTCTTATTTATTTTGCTAATGAGGATAGTCTCAAGTTGTCTCCATTTCCCTATGAAGGCCTCAAGGTCATCCTTCTTCATAGCTCAGTAATATTCCATTGTGTAGAAGTACCATAACTTTTTTCATCCACTCTGCAATTGATGGGCATCTTGGTTGTTTCCAAGATTTAGCTATTACAATTTGGGCTGCTATACATAGATGTACACATATCACTGTGATATGAACTTTTCAATTCTTCTAGGAAAATACCCAGGAGGGAAATAGTTGGGTTGAATGGAGCTTCCACTCCTACTCTTCTGAGAATTCACCACATTGATTTCCATAGTGGTTGCACCAGTTTACACTCCCACCAACAGTGGAGCAGTACTCTTTTTTCCCCGCAGCATTGCCAACATTTGTCATCAGTTGATTTCTTGATGGCAGCTATTCTTTCCAGTGTGAGATGATATCTCAATGTTGTTTTAATTTGCATTTCTTGAATGACCAGTGATGGCGAACATTTCTTCATGTATTTATTTGCCATTTGAATATATTCATATGAGAACTATGTGATCATCTCAGATGCCCATTTTTGGAGAGGGTTTTTGAATTTGGGAGGGTTGATGTTTATCAATTCTTTATATGTTCTTGATATAAGTCCCTTATCTGAGGGGCTGCTGGCTAGAATTCTTTCTTATTCTATGGGTTTTCTTTTCACTCTGGTGGTGATTTATTTTACAGTGCAGAAACTTTTCAATAATATGAGATCCCAGTTGTTGATTCTCTGAAGTGTTTCCCGTGCAGTTTGCATTTTGTTCATGAATTCTCTGCCTACCCCTATGTCTCCAAGATTTCTACCTACCTTATTTTCTAGTAGATTTAGTGTTTCTGTTTTAATGTTTAGGTCTTTGTTCCACTTAGAGTTTAGTTTTGTGCCTGGTGATAGACACAGATCTAGTTTCAGTCTTCTGCATGTGGAGAGCCATTTTTCCAACACCATTTATTAAAGAGGCTATCCTTCTTGCAGTGAACATGTTTAGCCCCTTTGTCAAATATCAGGTGGCTGAGTGTCTTTGTATTTATACTTGCATCTTCTAATCTGTTCCATTGATCCTCAGGTCTATTTCTTTGCCAGTACCATGCTGATTTTATCACTGTGGCTTTGTTGTACAGTTTCAAGTCAGGAATTGAGATGCCTCCTGCCTTGCCTTTATTGCCCAGAATTGCCTTTGCTATTCTAGGTTTCTTCCATTTCCAAATGAATTTTAGAAGTGTTTTCTCTAGATCTGTGAGGTATGTCAATGGTACTTTGATTGGGATTGCATTAAATCTGTATAACAGTTTTGGGAGTATGGCCATTTTCACAATGTTGGTTCTTCCTAGCCAAGAGCATGGAACATCTTTCCATTTTCTAATATCCTCTTCAATCTCCTTTTTTAGCATAGTATAGTTTTCAGTATATAGGTCTTTTATGTTTTTAGTTAAGTTGATTCCTAAGTATTTCATTTTTTTAGATGTTATTGTGAAGGGTGATATTTCCATTATTTCTCTCTTGTTGAGTTTCTTGTTTGTGTGCAGGAATGCTATTGATTTTTGAGCACTGACTTTGTAGCCAGCTTCACTGCTGAATTTACTTATTACCGCTAGTAGTCTTTTAATGGAGTTTTTTGGGTCTTCTATATAGAGTATCATTTCATCTGCAAATAGTGATAATTTAACTTCTTCCTTTCCTATCTTTATTCCTTTTATTTGTCTCTCTTGTCTGATTGCCCTGGCTAGTGTTTCCAGAAATATATTGAATAGGAGTGGTGATAGTGGACATCCTTGTCTTGTTCCTGATTCTAAAGTGAAAGTTTTCAATTTTTGTCCATTCAGTATAATATTGGCTATTGGTTTGTCCTAGATGACCTTTATAAAGTTGATGTAGACACCAAGTATTCTGAGTTTCTGAAGGGCTTATATCATGAACATGTGTGGACCTTGTCGAAAGCTTTTCTGCATGTATGGAGATGACCATGTGATTTTTGTTTTTGTCTCTGTTGATGTGGTGTATTACATTTATTGATTTGCATATGTTAAACCATCCCTGCATTCCTGGAATGAACCCCACTTGGTCATGATGTACAATCTTCTTGATGATATGCTGCATTCTATTTGCCAGTATTTTATTAAGAATCTTTGCATCTATGTTCATTAGTGAGATTGGCCTATAGTTCTCCTTTTTGGTTGGATCTTTCTCTGGTTTTGGTATCAGAGTAATACTTGCCTCCAGGAATGAATTAGGATGGATTGCTTTCTTTTCAATTTCATTGAAAAGTTTAAGGAGTATTGGCATCAAGTCTTCTCTAAATTACTTATAGAATGCAGCTATGACCCCAGCAGTACCTGGGATTTTCTTTCTTGGTAAGTTTATTTTTTTACATTTTCAATTGCAATATCTGATATTGGGTTATTCAAAATTGCTATAGCTTCCTAGTTGAGCATTGGTAGTTCATATGTTTCTAAATATCTGTCCATTTCCTCTGTGTTTTCCTTTCTATGTGAGCAGAAATTTTCAGAGTAGGTACTCATGATCTTTTGAATTTCCATTGGATCTGTAGTAATTTCCCCTTTTTCAGTCCTTATTGCATGAATTTGGGTTTTTTTCTTTCTTTTTCTTTACAAGATTAGTTAGAGGTTTGTGAATTTTGTTTATTCTCTCAAAAAAACAGCTTTTTGATTCATTAATTCTTTGTATTTTTTTTAGTTTCAATTGCATTGATTTCTGCTCTAATCTTTACAATTTCCTCTCTTTTATGAGCTTTAGATTTAACTTGCTCTTGTTTTTCTAGAAGCTTGAGATGCAACATTAGATTGTTTATTTGTGCTCATTCTGTTTTCTTGATATGACAGTTTATTGCTATACATTTACCTCTTAAGACCACTTTCATTGCATCCCATAGGTTACAATAGGTTGTTTCCACATTTTCATTGAATTGTAGGTATTGCTTTATTTCTTCTCTAATTTCATTTGTAGCCCACTGGTTGTTCAAAAGGTTGTTATTTAACTTCCATGTATTCATGCCAGTTTTGCAATTTCTTTTGAAGTTAACTTCCCATTTCAGTGTGCTATGGTCAGATAGTATGCATGGGATAATTTCAATACCTTTGCATTTACTTAAGAATGTTTTATGGGATAATATATGGTCTATTTTGGAGAATGTCAAGTGGGCAGCTGAGAAGAACTTGTATTCTGATGTGGTTGGTTGGAAGACTCTGTAAACATCTACTAAGTCCAATTGCTTGCAGGTATGATTCAGTTCTACTATTTCTTTGCTGATTTTTTGTCAAGTTGATCTATCTCTTTGTGACAGTGGGCTGTTAATGTCACCTGTAATAATTGTGTTCTTGTGTATTTGGTTTTTCATGTCTGTTAGTATCTGTCTTATAGAGTCAGGTTCTCCTGTGTTTGGTGCTTATATATTTATAATGGTTAGTTCTTCCTCTTGAATTTTTCCACTTACGAGTATGTAGTGACCTTGTCTCTTTTAGTGATTTTAGGTTTGAAGTTCACATTGTCTGCAAATAGAATAGTTACCCCTGCTTTTTTCTGGAATCCTGTTGCATGGAATACTGTTTTCCATCCTGTGACTTTTAATCTATGTTTCTTTTTGAGTCAGATGTGTTTCTTGTATACAGTATATTGTGGGATCCTGCTTCTTGATCCATTCTGTCAACCTGTTTCTTTTACTGTGTTAATTAAGCCCATTTACATTTATGGATATCACTGATATGTACTGGCTTGACTTTGCCATGTTATGTTACTGTTGTTAGTTTCCTGTTTTTCTCCCTTGTTTACTTTCTTGTCCAGCCTGGTGATTTCTTTGTGCTGTTGTTCTGGAGATTGTGGTCATTTTTATCTCTACCTAAGATGTCCTTCAGCATTTTTCTAAGGTTGCTTTGGTGGGTATGAATTTCTTTAGTTGTTCTTTGTCATGGAAGTATCTTGTTTCTCCATTAAATTTGAAAGACAGTTTTGCTGGGTACATCAGTCTGGGTTGAAAGTTGTTTTCTTTTAGGGCTTGAAATACTTCACTCCAAGCTCGTCTTAACCTAAAGGTTTGTGCTGAGAAGTCTGCTGTGATTCTAATAGGGCTTTCTTTGATAGGTGAGTTGTGTCTTTTCTCTCACAGCTTTTAGTATTATGCTTTTAATGCTGTATGTCTGTGACCTTAATTATTATATGTCTGGGTGTAGGTTTATATTGATTGTGACTGTGTGACATTCTATATGCCTCACTTATTTGCATATCAGATTTTTCCCCCATGTTCGGGAAATTTTCTGCCATTATTTCTGTGAACAGCTTAACTATATCCTTTGCATTGTCTCCTGCCTCCTCACTAATGCCTATTACTCTAACATTGTTTCTCTTGGCATCATCTTGTTATTGCTGGATTGTCATTTCATGCTGCTTTATTGTTTTTGTAAGTTCTATCCTTTCAAGATCGCTATCTGTAATCCTGTCCTCAAGGTTTGAGATTCTATCCTCAGCTTCATTTAAACGGCCTTGCAGGCTTTCAATACAATTTTTTGTTTCTTATATATCTCTTTCACTTTGTTTCATAGATTCTGCTTGTTTTCTGCATTGTTCATTCAAAGTTTCAACCAATTTCCCATGCTCCTGTAGTTTCTTATCTATTTCTTCTCTAGCTATGTTGAGCAGCTCATTTACTAAGGTTGTTACTTTTGCCTTAAATACGACATTATTTCTAATTTGAGTTCCTCCATAGCCTCATGGATTTGTTTTTTTACTTCATTTGCTATCTTTTCAGAGATTTCTGGTGTATGAATTTTGGGGTCCTCTATTTCATTATCACCTGCAATTCACCCTGATGTACTAGATGTTCAGGATTGTATTTTACCTTTTCATGTAGTCATTTTCACCTTTTAGGTAAATTTCTGGTCTTTCTATTCCAACAGTCACAACTTTCTGCAGTGTATGTTTCAGGGTTCTACTGTGTGGTTGATATTTGTCAAATTGCTGGGTACCACAATGAAGAGGAGATCCAGTCTCCTGAATTCCTCCTACTGTGCCTGTTGGGTAAGTTCTATATTCTTTCTGGGCCAACTCACCCAGAGGTATTGATGTAGGGCAACTCTTAGTTCCTCCTGTTATATGTTCAGTTTGTGGCAGGTCATCTGGTCTCCCTGGCTTTAGTGTTTGTGTCAGATGAGGCCCTACTGTGTCGCTGGGGGTCTCATATGGTTTTTTAAATTTCCTCTAAATTGGGGCGGGACAATATTGGCGCACTCCTCAACCTGTCTGATGTTCTCTGTGTGGGGAGAGAATACCTACTCTCTTGCCAGGTTAGTCAAGGTCTTACACTTGGAAGGAGTTTCACTTCCACCCTTATTTATCCACCGCAGACCTTTATTTTATGGGTCAAACTCACCACACTGACTGAGGCATGATGGGGTCTACTCTTTGGGTGAGGGGTTCCAGAGCCTCTCATGGAGCCAGCATGGGAGTCCACTGTAGTCCAGTATTCCTGGTGGAAGGGCAGTTCCAGTAGATGTGGTCTCAGGCAGCTCAGGTCCTCTGCAACCAGTCTCCCAGTTGTTCTTTGCAGGTGAAGGGAAGGCTTAGCTGTCCCCAGCAGCCTTGGAGAGCACTGTCCCATGATATTATCTGAGGGCAAAGGGCAGGCATAGCTGACCCATAGGCCCAGGAGAGTGCCAGTCCTGAGATGGTCTCTGTGGGCGAAGGGAGGTTCTTGCTAGCCCAGCGGCCACAGAGAGCGCTCATCCCGAGATCAATAGTTGGTGTTTTGAAAAAGTAAAGTCAAGAAACCTTTATTCATCCTTATCAAAAAAAGGGAAAAGAGAGTCTCGAATCCCTAAAATTAGGAACAAAAAGGTGAAATCACAACAGACCCTGCAGCAATCCAGAAATCATCTATACCTTCTTTGAATACTGGTATTTTAACAAGATGGAACATACAGAACTGGACAGATTCCTAGATACATATGAATTACTATAGATGAATCAAGAAGATATAAATACCCTAAATAAACCAATATCAATGCATGAAATCAAAGATGTAATTTAAAAAACTATCAACAGAGCCAGAAGCAGCCATGCAAAGCCTGCTAGGAAAAACAGTAAGCCATTCCTGTGAGCTAGTAGCAGCTCTGTGGGACCTGGGAAGAGAAACAAGAAGCCAGTTCACCCTATCCATGAACCAACCAGTGCTGGGGCTGGGAGACAAGAACACCCTCCCCCTCATAAGCAACTGGCTGATTTGGAGGAACACAGGCTGAGCTGACAGCAGTTAAGGTACAAAAACAACTTAAGGATTATATTGTTTAACTGATTTTGTAAGCCTAAATACAGCAGTCTGAGTATCTATTTAGAGGATAACAATTGCAATATAGCAATTTCCTTCTGTCTTGTTTTTGAAATCCAATATTTTTCTCATTGTTTTGTTTGTTATATTTTATTGTTTTGTTTTATTCAATGTTCTGTTTTGATTGGTTATATTCTGTTCTGCTTTGTTTGATTTTATTATGTCTGATGGTATGGGCAGCTATTTTGAAGATAATAAGAGGCACTGTGGTAGCCATTGTTGATTTCCTATTATCCTGTTTTGAAATTCTGTATCATTTTCACTGCTTTGTTTGATTGGCATTATTCTGTCTTATTTTCTTTAGTTTTATACTATTTGAAAAGAAATTTAAAAAGCAAAAAAACCTATCAACAAAGAAATGCCCAGCCCCGATGGACTCACTACTGAATTCTATAAGAAATTTAGAGAAAAGCTAACATCACTAATTCTCAAACTCTTTAGTGAAATTGGAAGGGAAGCAATACTCCCAAATTCATTCCTGGAAGCAAACATTACCCTGATACCAAATCCAGAGACGGACGCAACTAAGAAAGAGAATTACACACCAATTTTCCTAATGAACATAGATTTAAAAATCCTCAATAAGATACTGGCAAAAAGAATACAGTATATCATCAAGAAGAATATACATCACAAATAAGTGGAATTCATCCCAAGCATGTAGGGATGGTTCAACATACATAAATCAATAAATGTAATAAACCATATAAATACAGTGAAGGTCAAATATCATATGATCATCTCCAAAGATGCAGAGAAAGTTTGACAAAGTCTGGCACCCATTCATGATAAAAACCCTACAGAAAATTGGAATAGATGGTCTCTATCTCAATCTGATAAAAACTATCCATGAAAAACCAACAGCCACCATCATACTAAATGGACAAAATCTGAAATTTTTCACTCTAATTTAGGAACAACACAATGATGTCCACTGGTCTCCACTCATATTTAACATAATTTTGGAAACTTTAACCAGAGCAATTAGACAAAAGAAACAAATATAAATAATAAAGATAGGAAAGAAGTTATTTGCAGATGACATGATGCTCTACATAGAAGACCTCAAAATCTAGTAAAAATTCAGTAGATTTAGTATGCAAATTCAATAGCATAGCAGAATACAAAGTAAACACTCAAAAATCAATAACTTTCCTGTACATAAATAACAAACTCACTGAGAGAAATCAGGAAAACAATACCACCTTTCAAAGTAGCATCCAAAAAAATGAAATACCTAGGAATCATTTAAATAAAGGATATAAAAGATCTCTACATTGAATACTACAGTACTCTGAAAATGGAGATTGAAGAAATTATCAGAAAATAGTTTGTGCTCTTGTGTACGAAGAACCAACACAATGAAAATGGCCATACTTATGAAACTATTATAAAGATTTAATGCTATCCCAGTCAAATTCTAGTAACTTATCTCACAGAATTAGAGAAAACAGTCCTAAAGTTCATCTGGAACTGAAGGAGACCTAGAATATCAAAGGCAATTCTGGGCAACAAAGGCAAGACAGAGAATATCACCATCCCTGACTTGAAATTATACTGTAAAACTACTGATAAAAACAATAAAGCTACTGATAAAAACAACATGGTACTGGCAAAAAAAATAGACCCAAAGATCAATGGTACACATTAGAAGATACAGAAACAATTCCAGACACACTAAGTCACCTTATCTTTGACAAAGGAACTAAACACATTCACTGGAAGAAACATAGCCTCTTTAATAAATGGTCCTGGAAAATCTAGCCCTGAACATGCCAAAGATGAAAGTTGGACCCATATCTTTTACCATGCACTAATTCAGAATGGATCAAACTAAATTCAGAATGGATCAAAGATCTAAGTAGTAAAACAGAAACAACAAATCTTCTGGAAAAAGTGGGTAAAACTCCTGAAAACATTGATGTAGTCAAAGAATTTATTAACAAAACCTGATCGCAAGGAACTATCACAAACAATGAACAAGTTGGATCTCATCTAATTAAAAAGCTTTTGCACAGCAAGAGAAACCACAAAGAGTGAACAGACAACCCACAATGTTGGAGAAAATGTTTGCCAGCTGTTCCTCAGACAAAGGATTATTATTGAGAACATACCAAGAACTAAAAAAAAAAAAAAAAAAAAAAAAAACCAAAAAAAAAAAAAAAAAAAAAAAAAAAAACAGTCCTCCCAGATTTAAAGATCCAATCCAAAAATGGGCAGCTGAGATGAATATCCAATCCACTTCTCAGCTGAAGAAAAACAAACAGCAAATAAATATAACAAAAAATGTTCAACATCACTGGTCATTTGAGAGATGCAAATTAAACAACATTGGGATTCCACCTCATCTTAGAAATAATGGCTATTATCAAGAAATCAACCAATAAGAAACGCTGAAGCGACTGTGAGGAAAAAGCAGCCCTTCTCCTCTGTTGGTAGGAGTGTAAACTGGTGCAGCCACTATGGAAATCAGTATGGAGATTCCTCAAAAAACTAGAATTGGAGGTCTCAATTGACCCAGCTATTCCCCTTCTGGGTATCTTCCGTGAAGAATTGAAAACATCATACCATGGCAATAGATGTGTACCCATGTTTGTAGCAGCACAATTTCTGATAGCTAGATCTTGGAAACAACCTAAATGCCCATCAACTGAGGAATGCATAAAAATGGTGTAGTGTTTTATATAATGGAGTACTACTCAGCCGTAAGAAGAATAACTTTGAGATTTTTATAGGTAAATAAATGCAGTTTGAGACTATATTCATAAGTGAAATAAATCAGACATGCATGTGTGACTATCACATTGTCTCACTAGCATGAGAAGCTGAAAAAATGTATCTATATAATAGTTAAGATAGTTATACTAGATTTCTCTGAGCTCATTAAAGAGAAATTTTTGTGCTAGTAGTGTTCAAATGATTAAATGCAAATGTCTTATACTGTAAATAAGTGATTTAAAGATAGCAACACAATATACATACCATTGTTAACCCTTAATTATCATGTTTTGAACTTCTGTTTTTATTTTTTCTCTTTAAAAAAGGTTCAGGACCTTAGGCCAGGCATGATGGCCCATGCTTGTATTCACAGTGTACATGCAAGCACACGTGTGCACACACACACACACACAAACATAAAAAAAAAGAATCATGGTCTTAGAGTAACAAGAGAAGTAAAAATTAATGTTCAAATGTTTATATATAAGGAAATTATAACAAAGATACATGAGTTTTAAATTTGTTAGGAAATGAAACAATAAAATAAGGGTAGGAATATGTATTTTATTATCTATTGTGATTGATTCAGAAACTTTTTTATTATTTTGAACTCTAAATTAGTTTATGTTTATATTTTTAAAATGCTTTTATCATCTCAGCAAATGTAAATTTTAACAATATAAAATAATAAAATTTTGAAAGAAATATATCTGTGATAGAAACTCTTCAAAAGAAAATGCTTCAAACCAATGTCATGACTTAGTCATTACTTCCTAATGCAGCACATTAGCCATCTAAAACAATGATGTGGGGTAGCAGAACATCATCACCTATATCATCATCCTGAAATGATCTAACTTAGTGGCAATGACTCTAGAGTCTCTGGAGTGGCATGAATTGAAAAAAATTTACATTATTCATAAGTATGTAGGCATTAACTAACCAAACAAAAGTAAGGAAGCACATTAGAGATTGCCTAAGAGAAAAACTATTTAAATAATTAATCTCCAGTATTTCAGTGATTAGAAATAGGATGTCAGATGGACATATAGTAAAGACCTAGAAAAAAAAAATCAAGATGTGTTGTGTACTCTACACATGCCAAGTACCCATGAAGAAGCAATCATTATGTACTACAAACCTATAGTAATAAAAATAAGAAAAACTTGCCTAAAAATTAAAATTGTCAGTAATTCCAATAAATAAATAAAACTATTCAAGATTTTCTCACACTTTGTAACCCAAGGAACTACTGGAGTCTCTGCTCTAATTCTTTGTCTCCTATCTTTTTCTTAATTGCATTATTATCATTTAAAATGTTCATTTAAAAACAGTTTATATTAATTTTAAAGTACTGATGAAGTTTTAAAGTAGGGAGATGAGCCAAAAATTTTTGTCATAAAAATTATTTTAAGATCAAATTTTATCCTATAACATTTTTCTTTTTTTGTGATTGTTTTTCACACTTTGTTTTGCTCTGTTAACATTTAAATCTGTGGTGCTAAGTAAAAATTCTCATTTGTCAATCCTGGAACAGAAAGTGATTATTTTTAAACCTGTAAAATTTATACTTGGCAATTGAGGAGAAAGGGTAGAGAAGAAGAATAAGGAAATAATTATTTCAAAACCTCAAGCCAAAAATGCAGAAATCATATAATAATAGCAACTTGCTTCTGGCCTAGTCAATACCGTGAACATCTAATTCATGGTGCAAAAATATCACTAAAGTGGGAAAATTAATAATGAAACAATGAAAAAATACTTAGAAGGAAAGATTATAAAACATGATTTGTATTATTTTCAATCTTGTAGGGTAGAACAAAAAATGTCTCAAAGCTGAAGCTTCTGTCCACTTACAGATACTTCCCAGAAGAGATGATAAAACACATCCTAGGTCACCATATTCCAGTTGGATGTGACATTTCTATTAATTGTGGAGGGACATTTGGTCTGTCAGTAATGATCAGAAGATGAAAGTTTTTCTTAGTTTGCTTTAGGCACTTTTTAAAAATTTTGTCAGTCTCTTAAAACTATTTTCGCCTTTTCAATATGCCTGTAGTGCACATTTGCACTCATCTACCATGAGTATTTGCTTTTTAATCTGTTAAATTTCAATGTGTGGTGATATTCTAATCCCCGAAGATCTATTCTTATCCTAAAGATACCTATACTTATGAAAACTTCCCTTTCTGACATTGTATCATCATTTTATTAGTTTTGATTTTGATCTCTGCATTTTGGGGGTGATTTTTTTGTTTTGTTTTGCTTTGCTATTGGTTACAATGAAAGATCTATAATCAGTAAGGAGTGAAAAACAGTTTGTCTTCTCAGTACTGAGAATATTGGTAAACGTCCACAATTACCCTGCATGATTAAGACAGATAGTAGCTAGAACACACCGAGCCAAACTCAGTGTATTGTGTAGCAAAATCTCTGTAGACCCTGTCAAGGGAAACCTCATCAGAGAGGGGGGTACACCAGCCTAGCACCGAGCCCTGAGCTCCAGCTTGCAGGGGCCCTGTTTCTCAGGTACATGGATAACTGTGCATGTGCGGGAAATTGAAAATTCTTGTGATAGCTACATAGTATGCTTACATTTTCATAAATCTAAGGATGTATGTATATACCTGTGTATACATATACATGCTGATTTCAAAATAAACTATATTTTGACGGATTCTTACTCTAATGTCTACAATTGGAACACAGGTGCCAGTTTATAAAATCAGTGAAGAGTTTTTCCCATTTATTTCTTTTTTTTCAGTTTTTATTTTTTATTAGTAAGTGTTTGCATTACGTGATTACATTCCTTCAGGGTAGCTAGTGCCCGTGCATAATGCGACTTAATTTCTTTTCTATCCCCTTTCCCTCCCCTCCTTCCTTCTCCCTCCTTCCCTGGACACCTTTCCCATTTAAAAGAAATCTATTTCTGCATTACTTATTATATATCCTTTACTTTGCTTATTATTTACATTTCTAGTTTCTTGTGTAAAAGAAACCGCATGATATTCCATCTTGAGTCTCTAGTTTATCTCACTTAACATTACAATCTCGGGATGCACCCATTTTCTTCAAATCACTCAGGCTTATCTTTCTTTATGGCAGACTAGTAATCCATTGTGTATGGATCCCACATTTTCTTTTCCATTTCTCTGTTGATGAACACATGGGCCACTTCCCAAATTTAACTATTATGAATTGTGTTGCTATAATCATGAATATGCATGTATCATGTGTTAAGAAAACTAAAAATAAGAGTTAATTTTACATTTAAAAACTGTTTGGTAGAGATGTTTCTTTTCACCTAGGACATTTTTTCTTTGATAAATAAACTTATTTATGTGTTTCATTAAATTCACACATCATTTCATAATTCTGTTCATCAAATAGTCATTAAATTATTATATAATGGTGATTGTCATGTCTCTGATTTTGAATTATTAACTCATAAGAAGCCCTGAAATATTGTCCTGGATCATGCAAGCCAGTTAATGTTATGAAGCTAGTATTAGCCAACATTTTCTTCTGCAGCATCTTTAAAATTCTAACATTAAATTGAAAGTGTCTATATTGTTTGCACTGTGTCTCTTCTTAGAAGATAATTCCCAAGGGCCAGATGTTCTTATCTGTTGTGATATTCTTGATCACCTCAAATAGTACCTGTTTAAAAAATATCTGTTAGAACCCTATTTAAATGGATGAGCAATAGTTGAAGCATTATGGATTTTAAATAATCATTCTAGTCACTTTATGATTCAATACTGGAAATGGAGATAAATTATTAATAACTCAAAACTGTTCTCTCTCCAGCATTAATTTTTACTTGTGTCAAAGACTAGCTTGTTATTGTGCTCTTAGAACTTTTAAGAGAATATAGCATGTAAAAAATTGTGGTAAAAGTGGTTTTTGAGAAATCAGTTCAATATAATCAATATTGTTCTCCCACTGTGGATCTCTAAACACACTAGGAGCCATGTGTCAGTATTTAGAGAGTTGTTTTAGATGATTTCCACACCTGCAATGGCACTGAAATTCAACAGTTTTAATATTTCTGTGTATGACAGAAGCTACATTTTTTCATGGTAATTGTCTATGAAGTTCTATGATGCCCTACAATTTTATTTAATTCAACAGAAATGTATTTTAATGTATGATATGAGAATCCAGTAAGTTGAAGTACATACAAAAATTTCTGAGTCCAATTTTGTAAAATTAAGAAAAAAAACCCCAGATACTTAAAGGTAGATGACATTCATGAATTTATCTGCTAGAGCCAGCCAAGCATGATAGATAAACAAAGGAAACAGCAAACTTTTTAGGAAACATTTGGACTATGAATTAATTTTATTTCCAAAAATCAGTTGCATTTTATTCTAAAAACCTATATGTAATTATATATTAAAGGCAAGTATTTTATTTTAATAATATGATAGTTAACCAAATTTTTAAAGAAAAAAAGCAGAACAGGAAAAAGGGTAGAAATAATACAGAATTTTAAAAAAATAGCAAGAAATCCCTAGTTGATAAATTACATATTGCTATTTAGATGTAGTTGCTCAAGTCACAAAATCAAAGCATAAAATGTGGACAAACAATGACAGTACAAACCATTCTGTCTGATGAAGTAACACAAACTTAGTGGTATAATTTGTGAGTCCTTTACGGATAACCGCAGGCAATACCTTAGACAGGGTAACTTAGAAATATCAGAATATGTCTCTGTGTTCTGGAAGCTGAGAAGTCCAAGACCAAGGTGTAGCAAATCTGGTGTCTGTTTCATGGGAGGACCTGTTTGCTGCCCCCTCCATGTGGGAGGCAGGGGTGCTCTCTGGGGCCCCTCATCTCAGGGCACAGACCCTCATCATGAAGATTCCACCTCAGGAACACAAATTCCTCTCCCCGTAAAGTGATCACTTTGGGGAGTAGGCTTCAAAATATAAACTGTGGGAAGATAGAAATATTAACAGCAGAACACCAATGGATCTGGGAGTTTTTCATACCATATTTATTTTCTTGTAAAACTTTACAAATAAATCAATGAACAAGATGTCAAGTTAATACCAACATCTTATACATCAACATTTATTCACAAAAAATGTTACAAATGCATATCTGATAAGCCAGGAAGTTTTATATTCATGGATTTTTTAACCGTGTTCACAAACAAGTACCATTTACAATTCTACAGTGTGGTAACACTCACTTTCCTGTGAAATAAATGAATAAAATAAATACATCACATTTTTTAGTATAACCTTTATTAGAAAAGTGTGATAAGGTGGTGCTTGTTTTCACCTTAAATAGGAGATTTAAGCCCAACTCAAAATGCTACTTACATTCAGCAATGTAATCAATTGTACCAACATTCTAGTCTACAAAAATAATTTCATTGAAAAAGGTTAGTTTAAATGGGTTCCAAGATGTTTGTTTATTAAATGTCTCATGAGCCTTAAAACTCATAATAGTTCTAAAATGTTCAAATGCTAAAAGTCTACGTAACTTGAAGTGAGATATTTATAATTTCAGTTAAATCTCAGATTTAGACACTTAAAATCTCCAATAATTTAAACCCATCACCCTGATGCTTAGTTTATTCTTATTTCTGACCATAGTTCAATGCAAAAAGCAAATTTTTACATGATAAATAATTTACATTTAGAGAATTTCTGACACACTATTATGATTACAAATTTCTTATTACAAAACTATTACTATGGTGGCTTAACTCATCTGAAAGGTTAATTTATATCACCATTATTATAGAAGGTAGAGACCACCACAATGTTAGATCTGATTCAGTAATTAAGATTTCAATGAAATCTTATAAAATTTATAAAATTCTAATTGATCCAACATTCATTTTCAAAAAAATTTTGCTTTCAATTAACTGTTTGAATTGTTAAATAGATACTGTTTACAGAAGAATATTGAGACTTCTAGTATTCCATTAAATTATATTGTGAGATTAGTACAAAATTTTATCATCATGTATTATGCTAGTTTCCATGTACTACTAAAATGAATTGCTGCAAACTTAGTGTCTTAAAACAACACAAATTTATTCTCTCACAATTCAGGAAGTCAGAAGTCCAAAGAGTTTTGCAGAGCTATGACCAAGGTGGTAGGAACGCTGCCCCTCTGGGGGTTGGAGAGGAAAATCTCTTCCCTGGCTTTCTCAGCTCTCCTGCTCTCAGCCTGGGTTTGTTCTCATGGCTGGCAACTGAGTGGCCAGACTTCACTTTCCACACCATCCTTCCCGCCCCTGCCCTCCTGCTGCTACAAGGCCCATGGGACTACTTAGGGGCCACCAAGATAATCCAGGATAATTCCCACCTCTGTAAATGCTTCATTTACTCAAATCTGCAAAATACCTTTTGTCATGTAAAGTACCATTATCCCAAATTCTGGGTCAGAGGAATGGACAGATTTCTGGGAGCACCTGTTATTCTGCCTTCTGCATAGAGAAAAGTCAATTTTAATTTTGACCAAAATATCATACTATTTTTAAAAGATAGCCATTTTCATTATGTGACTAAATATGTCCAGTTAATTTCCACACTAATTGACTCTATTCTTTCACAGTTATATTTGCTTCTGATTATTTCAATTAATTTGATTATGTGAATATTATTATCCAGTTTATAGCACATCTAATAGCTATTTTGAATTGATATTTGACTTTTAAAACATTTTTATTATTTATAGGCACCATTTTTTTGCAATTTTATTACATTGCATCAGTTTTTCTAAATTATTATTTTTTTAAGCAAAGAAACTTTACATATAGTTCACCTAAGATTGTTCCACCTCATAGGAAGCCAAATTGTTAACAGAGATTCCTTCATCTTGTCATACAGCCCTGTCTTTAATTACCGAAAATAAGTCACATGTTTCGTTAGTTATTAAAACCTTACAGAAAATTCAAAGTGGTTCAGAAAACTACGCTTTGCACTTAGTACTAATTATTATAAGCCTGACCTAAAACTAAATATTGAATTTGTAGATGTTTTTCACTATTTAGATATTATGGCATAAAAAACATTTTCCCACTAAGGTTACAAAGAATTAAAT
This sequence comes from Dolichotis patagonum, assembly GCA_004027295.1. Taxonomy (NCBI): domain Eukaryota; kingdom Metazoa; phylum Chordata; class Mammalia; order Rodentia; family Caviidae; genus Dolichotis; species Dolichotis patagonum. The sequence continues at coordinate 75,076 of PVJX010004117.1, read as the reverse complement.
GTAAAAGAAAACACAGCTTGTTATTTTCAGGAGGAGAAAGTGAAATGGTTTATCACTTAGTACAGGTTTTGTAGGCAAGCCATTTAAAAGGCAGTGAGAATTTTACTGCTCCCCATGTAAGAAATGAAATGCATCTCCTCTCTGCCTCCCTGGGCTCTAGTTCAAGCATTTTACATGGAAGAATACACAAAGGACAAGCTATAAAATTAAGGTGTTTTACAGCTCTTTATGGCTCGCTGGTTGGAAGGCAGTAGAAAACACCATATATTAGTATCATTGCTTCTATGAGGTAGAAGAGAGCTTAGATAAGATACAAAGAATTGATACAAAGAATAATTGGGGCTGCTTAGATTTCCACAATTCACATTGCTGAGAACAGATTTAGCCTCCAGAACAAATGAATTAATTATAGAGTTTTAGGAAGAAAATGGATAGACACTGGGACCATAATATGAAGTTAAATAAATCAGACACTGGAGAAAAAAAATCACATAGTTTCTCTTACATGACAAATCTAAAATATAAATAGCTTAAAGAGAAAAACAAAAAAATGTGGTAGGAAACAGGGAGGGAAACTCTCAAGATAGATATAAGCAGTACAAATAGCAGTTACACCAATAACAAAAAAGAAAATTTATAATTTACCCAGATACTTCCCCAAATGACACTGGTTTTCTACCCTAACCATTACCTGTGAGAAATATAAAACTCTACCTCTCTAAACATTAGTTTCTATGAAAAAAAGTTTTAATGTTTTGGTTAGTGCCAAGTACAAAATTCATTATCTCTGAAATGGGATTCATAAAATTTTAGGAACATGAGATTTATTCATAGAAATATGTTATATACCACAACTGATATATGTGTATTATTTGATATGATAATTAAAAATTAATATTTTATATGGGCCAAGCCATATCTATAGCATTATATTTTGTATGAACATCCTCTTTCTCAAACAAGAAAGCATAAAGAAGAAAATGAAAGTGTTCAGTAGGAGGCTAGTGGCTCTAGAGCTAATAATCTTCAAATAATAGCAATGAAGTTTCAACATGGCATTCAGAAGAGTGTGTTAGTTCAGGAAATAAAAACTCTTAAATGCAGTACAGAACACTAGCTTATTAAGAGAAATAACTATATTAAATTAGTGTCGCTCTTACATTTTAATGTACTCAAACATAAATTTTTCCTTGAATCTCTATAAATGCCCTCAAAGGAAGAAAAAGCAGTGATTGCCGTTATGTTACAAATAACAAAAATAAACTAAGGCATTACGAGCATGCACAGTGCCACACTGGATATGGTAGACTCATCTCAACTACTGATACTCTAAGTTTCATCTTATTAGATAACAATAGTGTCCAGCAAATATAATGTGAATTGGTGCGACATGTGTAAAATAGAATCCAAAACGTGAAGTGCACAGAAGCAGCACACCCCCTGGTGATTACTGCGGAACGGGATGGGAGGATAAGGATGGATGCTGAGGTACTGGTCAGACGGTACAAAGATTCAGTTAGGATGAGCCAGTTCTAGAATAAGACAGGAATTGTTCTATCTCACACTGAGTATAGTTAACAGTACATAGTGTACATTTGAAAATTTCTAAAACAGTAGAATTTTAAATGTTCTCAAGCACAAAAATGTTGTTTTTGACATATGTATTCTAACTAGTGATAGATGATAGATAGATAGAAAGATAGATATTGGAGACTGAAGCAGGAGGATAGCGAATTCCAGCCCAACCTGTGCAGTTTAGTAACTTAATAAGACTTTGTGTCAAAGTAAAAGAAAAAAATTAAAGGCCTGCCTGGGGATGGAGCTCAGAGAAAAAGCTCTAGGTCCAATCCCCAACATCTTACAAAAATTAAAACTAGAAAAATAAATATACACCATAAATATATGATTTTAGTTGTCAATTAAGAAAAACAAAAAATAAAGACACAGTTATAAGACACTAGCCCTAGAACAGGCAGTATAATTGATTGAAAAAACAGAGACATTGGAAACAGATTATCTCACCTTACATCCCTGCCCTAACAATTATCAGCTCTTCCATAGTTTGTGAAATGGTGTTAATAATATCACCTGTCCTACAGAGCATCTTGAGAACTAAATGAATTACAATGTTGTAAAGTACTTTACTGGAAGAGCTCTATCGTGTTAATGAATATAAAAGTCTGCTATTGTCTGGCACATAGAAAACACTCAATAAATGTTAGCTGCACTATCTACATAGATTGCTAATTCAGATGATGAATTAATACATTTGTCATGTTGTAGAAGATATTTTAGAAATGCAGAGAGTGGGAGATGGATGAGACATTTGAGTAAGCAAGCTCCTGACTTCCTTTTTAGAAACCTGCAAATCACTGCTTTGGAAGAAGTGATATAGAAGGCTTCTCTAAACCAAGTATGTTCTGTTTCCATAAATTCACATTCAATATGTGTCTAATCTGTGTCCAACAAGCAATTAACGAGTGGCTGAATGTAAATGTGACCACAGTCCTCAGTAGATAAGAGCAAATCATAGCTATAATGATGCATCTTTGATTTCCTGTTGTAGCAATTTCAATATTGCAACAGGATGTTATAGTATTTACATGAATTTACATGAAATTTTTTCTAAATCTGATTTGCTGGCATATGGAGAATGTGACCTCACTGCAAGATTTTTCTAAAATATTCAGTTTTATACTATACATCATTTCCAAGTTTGCAAATTATACATTCAATACTGGTGAGAATCAATTTCCCATATTTTCTTTGGTGTTCACAGGGAATAAAATTCACAGGAAAAGAAGTTAACATGTTTCACTAGTAAATTTTCAACCATGATGAATGAGATGGTCTTTCCCTCTAGGCAGTGAAGCAAACACCAACTGTAATTTAGTCGCAGTGCATCTCTAGAGGAAATTACAATTTGTAAATATGTCATGATCTGAGAAAAGGTGGATCTACTATATGTATTTTATAACTGTAATACTGTCTTGTGTGTGCACAAATTTATGAACCAGATACACTGTGTTCTCTAGTGAATTCATGGTTTTATCTATGCCACAAATTTAATCCTTACAATATGAAGCAGGGAATGATTAGACCAGGCCAACAGAGTATAATCATCTATGAAGTATGATCTGGAAAAACCTACTGCTGGTACTTTGTATGGAGGCTAGAAATTTTCACAACTGTTTAATAATTGTGCCTCCAAAATTAAATTAATATCTAAGTTAGTACAGATGAAAAAGATGTAGATTTCTTTTTTCAAATTTAAATCATTCCTGCCTAGCTCCTGCTGTCTCCAGACTCTGATAAACACCACTCTATTTCCAGCTTTTGTAAATTCATCTTTTTTCAGATTTACCTGCGAGCAGGGTCTTCTGTTACTTGTCTTTCTGTACCTGGTTCACTTCATCCTGTATAGATCTCTCGTTCATCAATTTTGTTGCAAATAACAATTGGCTTAACCATTTTGAAGCTGTGAGATCTTGAAAAAGTTACTTAAACTTCTCATACCCAGTTTTCTCATACCTAAAATTGAGATTAGCCATAATACCTGCCTCCTGAGTTACAATGAATATCAAATGAGTTAAGATATATAAATTATGGTACATATTTATACTTATGTATATAATTATGTTTTTATCTAAAGCTACTTACAAGTACTTGCATACATATTTTAATAAATACACTTAAATATAAATATATATACCCATGGGAAGGGAAGATTTGGTACTGTGACTACTGAACATGCAAAATGACACTTTTGAGGACTTTCAAACAAAGAATGAAAATTCAGTGGTGGTATCAGTGTCATGGTGGAATCCCTGAATCCAGCTGTGCCTGACTGTGGAACCTGGGGTTTATTCAGCCAGTAAGTTAACTTGTGCCCAATTTAACTTCAAAATGTATTCAAAAGGTTTCTGAAAAACAAAACCAATATGTGAACTGATAGTACTGTGCTTGACACAGCGTAAGTTGCTACTAGTTACTAAAGTAGATGTCAGTTTAATAGAGGAAAAGTGAAAATGTTAACACACCTTGAGTCCTGAGTTAAATGGGAGTCTTAGCATTGAGGCAAGTGAGCTGGAAGGGGTCAGTTGATTTGAAATTCTTCTTATGATTACTGTCTAGGAAGAGTTTCTTTGCCTTGGAAGAAAAAGAATAGTTCAAAGAAATTGAGTCCTGGGTCAGTTGCCTAGATAAACAAATAATTAAAAATCATTTCCTAAATTTAGACTTAAAAGTTGTATGGAGTCTTTGTCTCGCTATTTCAGAACTCTGCAATAAAAGAATTGAAATCAATTTCTAATCTATCATACCCCTTCATATAGATACTTTTCATATCAATCATACTCCAGCTTTATACCAAAATGTTACTTATTTTGCTGGACAAAAGAAATTTGAGGGCTGGGAGTTTAACTCAGCAACGTAAGCACCTGCCTGACAAGTGTGAGGTCGTTAGTTTGATCCCTGGTACCAAAAAAAAATGAAAGAAATTTGATAGAATAATTAATAATTTAATTTAAAATATTCAACTTGCTATCTCAAATCATATAAATTAAGTTGCCTTGAAAGATACAATCATTTTTCCCTTTGAAATTTTATATGAATAGGTATATTGTACATTTACACATATACATATGTGTATATATACATACACTTCACATATAGCTTAGAAAGAATTTCAGATACAGTGTCTATTTAAGGCTAGAATTAGTTTTGAAAAGTGACATAACATGTTATCAATTATTGTTGATATAATTCATCATGAGAGAAGACAAGGATAAGAAGCCAATTTAATAATCATCTTCAGTAGAAAATGAAAGTGCTATTTACTTCCTAGTATTAAAGAAAAAACACAAAAATTGGTCTATTTTTTCAAACAATGGATATTTAGTGACAATATTAAAAATAATGTGAATACTCTACAATGGAAATTTTTTAAGCAGTTGTCATGTCATAATAAGCAGTTCTTAATTTTCTAGTTATAAATTAGAAATGCTCCCTAATGCTAACAGTTCAGTATAAAAGTGAAATTATACTAATCTTGCAGGGACAACAATCAATGTTTTGAAGTCTACTGCGTTTTATTTAACTCATATGCAAAATAGGACTGAAATCAGTCAGTGTTAATGAGATATAAAATGTTCAACAACATCTCAAAAATAAGAGAGGTTTCTAAATAGTGAGGTGGAAAAATATTTTGATACTTGCCAATGATTGATACCATATTTTGCTATTGGGTAAAACTTTAGTCTCATATTGACAAAGCTTGTTCGACAGTATGATTAAAATTGTATGTCAGTAGCACACAATCATATAACATTTTGGTAGCAAACTGATTATAAACATGTAAAATTTAAAAAATATAAAATTAGAATTTATAGATATGATCCCATGAAAACGATGGGGAATTCAGAGCAAATATTTTAAAACAGTATCGTGTGAATGAGAATTTTGTGCCAATTTTCTGTGTTCTGTTTTATATATTCCAATCATTCTTTAAATCATCCATGCCATGGGCAATGTTTTAGAATTTCAAGCCATAGAATTTAGCAGGCTTGCCATGGCAATAAACATAGATTTGGCGTCTGGAAAGCATAATCCAGGAAAACGATTTAAATGGGACGAAAAAACGACCCTTTCATCTGACTCGGAAAGGGGATATTGTGCCAAGGAGAAGTGGATGAAGTCACAGTGAGAGCTGACTTCTGTTCCCACACATGCTTCTATTCCAAACCTCACTGCTGTCTTTTCCCGGCAAAAATAGTGCACTAACCCTGTGGAGGAGGACCTTGCAGCAGATGATCTGCCGTGCTGCTTGCAGCACTCGCTCTGTGGGGAAGCGGTGCTCATTTGAGCTGTGCTGTGGCTGAAAAGACAAACCAATAGCCTGTGGTAAGTCAAAACACACACAAAATTAACCTTGATAGGCCAGTAATGGGGAAACCAATCAAAAGACAACATATTAGCCAGTACACTAACTCTGATTGATTCACCATACTTTTCTTTAACAAGGCGTTTATGGGCCTTGTTAAAGTAACTGACTTGTTTTCTTTCCTCTAAATTCACACACTTAGAAACCTAATCTCTTTTAAACTTTATTTATTCATTTACTTTATTATTTTATTTTTTATTTTATTTATTTAGTCTTTTTGACACAGGGTCTCAGTATGCAGTTCAGGCTACTCTTGAGCTCACTTTGTAGCCCAGGGTGGTCTTGAATTTGCAATGATCCTCCTGCCTCAGCCTCTCTAGTGCTACATTTGTAGACACCACCACACTCAGCTTCCTTTAAACTTCTCTGAGGTTTTATAAAATATTTAGACTTTTCTCCAGTTCTTAATGAGTATTGGACTTCTGCATATCATTATAATCATTACTTAGGGTCTTTGTTTTTTTTTTTTTTTTGCTTTTTTTTGTTGTTGTTGGTTGTTGGGTTGTTTGTTTTTTTTTTTTTTTTTTTTTTTTTTTTTTGTTATTGGAGACAGAGCCTCATTGTGTAGTCCAGCCTGACCTCAAACTCACAGAGACCTTCCAGCCTCAGCCTCCTAAATGCCAGGATTACAGTCATATGCCACTATGATCAGCCATAAACACTATAGTTAATCATACTACTTTCTTAACAAATAGTGAGTCTCTGATATTGCTACTGTTGACATTGTCAGTACTTTCTTAGCAAATGATCTGTATCAAAGAACTGATCCAATATGTCCTAGAACAATCATCCTGTTCTTTAACATGCCAATTGAAGAGAGCACCACAGATGAACAAGCAGTAAGGTATAATGAACAAAATGCTAAAAGTTTACTTCAGGAAAATTTCCTTATATAAAAGAGTTGAATTTATATTTCAAAATCATATATAATCATATGGTTCCTAAATGATCAATGCCAAGAAATACTGGGTTTCAAAGAAAAAAACCATTTTTTTTTCATGAACACAAAACTATATTGACCTAAAAGGAAAAATCATTGGGTTACCATCAGTAACATCTAACCTCAGAGGAAATAGAGCAATACATTTAAGATATACACAGAATAAATTTTTTAAGCTAGGAAAGCTACTTTCAACTATAAAAGCCCAAACATAAAAGCTTAGAATACTAAACCTGTGGATATTTGTAAATCTAAGACTAAAGCAATGTAGATCATAATGGAGAAATTAATGTTTGAATGTGCTCTGAGAGTTTTAAGTAATGGAATAAATGCAGAAAAACTTTATGAACAAAATACTTTTAACTTCTCTAATTAATTATATTAAAGGTGATAAGATTATTCATGCTATTCCAAAACCATCATATTCAGTGTCATAGTAAAACAAATGGCTAATTATTCTAATTTTATCATCACTTGTGATCTTCACCTTGAGGATTTTGTGAATAGAAAGAAATACAGATGTAATAGAAAAGTTTAAAAACTGTAATAAGAATTATCAATATCAAGTCACATTATTGCTCTGCTAATTCTACTGTCTTTTGCTGGCTGCATAGTTAGGGAAGGTAAACCATTTGCAGTGAGTATGCCTAACACAGACTACAGTTTCAAAGGATCATTTATCATTGAAAGAAAATGGGGCTTTGCGGACATATGCCTGATTCTAGGACTGAAAGAGGAAATGTACAAAATGAGACTAAAATGTCCCCATACAGGGCAGCAAAGAAGCCTTCAAAGACCGGTTGAGTTCTGTCCAAATAACTCAATGGCCATCTCCAAGACGCTTTCACTGGTCAATGATGTGAAAGCCACTTGCTTATAAAACATTTAAAATCAATTGGTTTACTTTGAAGGATGAGAAGGAAACAATTCTCTTCATAATGAATATGTAATAGGTCAGATTCCTTTACCACGGCTTTCCAATTTGAATTTTTCACTGGAAAAACAAATAGTAGAGGACAAGGAAATGCCTGGTTATAATAGTAATTAATATATTAAATAAAATCATACCATTGGAATATAACCTTGTCTGTCACTGAATTAATTAATGGATCTAGGCATTAAGAACCACCTCTGGTAATGTCACAGAAGAGAAACATGCAGTCATGAATTCACTGTCATCAAAATCTAGACCATCAGGTATTCTACAGGGCAAATACCTTGCATTCTTGAGCAGATTATAAAGGCTTAAACAACATCAACATTTTAGAACTCAGTGGTATTGGCAAAGGATCCTCACTTGGATGCAGCTTTTAAAGACATGCAAGGAAGTGTTAACCAAAATAGTCTGGATACTCCTTACTCTTGGAAGGAGAGAGAAGGTTGGAAATGATGTAGAAATTACAATGAGGATTCTGGCGACTGTCAGTGATATGACTGATATGAGCGGTAATTAGGAGATTGTCCAGTGTAAAGTATCACATTGAGCAGTTCATTTGTTTTGTGTGCTTTATTTTATCTGCATTTCATTTGGTAGTAAAAGATTAAAAATGCTATCTTTTATGAAGCATTTGTTTAGACACTAACATATATCATCCTCTTCTAAGTGTATAAGTTCAACTCAAAATACATCTTGTCTTAAATCTATTTGGGGCACAGTGATTGTAGATGTCATGCTTCTCTCATATGAGATGCAGTTTGGCCATTCTGCTTTATTAAGTTTTCCACACCGATCTGACATTCTCATCAATCCTTTCATCAATAGCTTCTTTCAAAGTTTTAACACTTGTCTCTTGTACAATGCAAATTGTCTGCCATACAGTTGTGACAATCTGATTGTCTCCTATTTCATTCTCTGTAATGCCATCAAAGTGATGTTTTAAAGATTAACATTTGAGATATGATCACTCATGAGTAGGATGTCAAGTGCAATTTAAATAAATTAGATGTAGGAGTGGATTTTATTTTGTTACAGTGTAACTGAAATGCATGAATACATTTCTGCGAACTTGAATTAGCTTTATTTAAAGCAAGTTGGATTCGATCATTAGATGAAGTGTTAGGACTAAATTGGATGAATCGAGCAATTAGAGGTGGTTCTGATGTTCAAAGGAAAATTGAAAGATATTCTTTGACTCATCGAAACTTGCCATCATTGAAGCATATCTTAGAAGCTGACTGTGTAATTAAGCTCAGAGTACCGTAATCATTGGAGCCATTCAAAAGATTAATCTCTAGGTCGTGCCAGTCAGAAAAACTCCATGGCAGCTTGCAGTTACTCTTTTGTTATTTTCTAAGATGACTAGTAGAGTTCTAGACAAGACACCTACAAAGTCATTTCAATTTAGAAAATACCTTGTTGGGCCTAAAATGGTGATGTTTACACAGAGAGTTTGGCATGTTGCTCAAAGTCCTAACAGTACAGGTTTCAGATTAGAGAAGAAATCAGATCTCCTAACTTTCAACCCAGTACTACTGTGTATTCAAGGTACCAATAAAGTAGAATATCTCAGAGAATCACTAGAACAAACCAGGGCTTCTGAGAGAGAAGCAAACTTCCCACTGGACACAGAGGTCTTTCTGTCCACACACTAAAGTGAAAGTACCAGGAAAGAGCAGAGCAGATTCCCTGCCTTGCCAATCCCAGCCCTGGTTCTGATGCACTTCAGAGTAGTAAGAAGTTTCCGTTATCCACTAGATTTTCAATAGGTACTTATATTTCTGAGTTAAACAATTTATTAGTATTTATTTTAAGAGAATACAGTGAGTTATGTATTTCTTACAATGGGTCAAGAACGAATTCACAACACAGTTCCCATTGAAAAACGTAAATTAACAAAATCTGTCCTAAGGGAACAGAGAGATTTTTAAATATATGATACAAGTTAGTTTCAGACCAAATAAGGAAGAAAAATAAGAATAAAAATTGTGAACATCAAGATGGATAATTTAAAAAATTTATTTTAATCCTGTAGCTAATTCTGATACAACTTTTAATGTGAAGATTACATAGAGAAAAATTTTATTTATTCTCCAAGAAAGTTTATAAGTCAATAAAAATTGCTGCACAACAGGTTTTAAATGTAAAACTGTCAGTTCTGATTTATTCTCATTAAATAAAAGCAGCATTGTATTTATTTTTTCTGAAAATGAATGATTTTGCATTTAAAAATGCATTAAGCATTCTGATTTTCTAAGCTCAGAAATTATATATGAGCTCAGTCTGGAGAAGTCTACAGTTTGGTCAGAAACGATAGCACATTAAGTATACTTATACGCACCAAGTCAAGATATAGGAAAGATACATAACTTCAAAGGGGAAATATGAATTTGTAACAGAAAAGTGAAACAAGTACAGTTACCTTATTATTTTCAACAGTGAAATTATTCTTTGCAAACTATGTAGTTAACATGCACTTACATTCTAAAATACATTTACAGGAAGCATGATAAATGGAAAAATAAGTTAGAATCTACTTTATTATTCCATTTCCTTTGAATATCTGTATCAAAAGTGAAAAAAATGAAAACATGAAAGATTTCATAATTGCTCTTTTATTCAATTTCATTTTAGATTCATATAAGTCATTATTTATATATGATTTTGCTTATATTTTGATTAAAATTCCAATATAGCTGTATATTTTCAAAAGAACCACAAGGATAAACCTCATCTTTTTTATTGTATTAAACTGGAATTAGCTTATCAGATTTACATATACATATATAAATACATGCATATGCACAGTATGAAATGTTGAAAAGGAGAAGAAAGCACTAAAAACAATTGCAGTATTTTTCCTTATTTCAAATTTACACATCGTAGAGGTAGGTTTTTCTGACACCAGCTCACATATCTTGAAAATCCATTATTTCACAGTCACAGCGAATAGCGATGTAAGGATGACGCATTTGGAGACTCTTCGGGAGCATTGTTTATAAAACTGTTCTTTCCCTTTGTTACTAATATCAGTGTATCTGGATAGTCAAAGGAGTTCAAAAGAAGCTGTCGCTCTTAAACATGTAATTACTTTCATTGTCATTTCAATAAAGAATTCATCTGGTCATCTGGATTCCAGGAAATCACATAGCTCTAGCTGTAAGAAAGAGAACTTTTGTTCTTTTAAGAAATAAATTGATGGGTTCATCCATCAAGTTTCTAATCGCTTCTTTTCTTTGGAGCGTGTGGCAGTGATATTCCAAAGCTGGCAGCCAAATCTCTCTTCTTACTTCACTATTTCCTGTGGGCTCACAGAAAATCAGTAGTCTTTTTTAAGATAAAACTTGGGATCTTTTGATTCCTTTTCACTTTAAAATAGGCTGCATACAAGAAACTTTGATTCTGCATTACTTTAAAATTGTATTTAAGATGGAATACAATTGCCATATATATATGCCAGAAAAAATATTTCCTGCTCCTAAATTATATTCACATACATACATTTATGAATATTAACTTTTATTTATGAATATTAACTTTCATGAATTTTCATTTGCTGTAAATTTTTTCTGTGTAGATAAGGTAACACTAAGGTCCTTAGGTTGATCATTTAACATTTTTTCTGAAATATCTTGATAATACATCAAAGCCAACACTAAAACTTTGACATTTGCAGCACCAAATGGCTTCTACTGACATTGGACAAGAGTACAACAGATGCTTTAGTGTATTATGTAATCTGTTTCTTTAAGATTATAGTATGGTAGCTACTCATTTTTCAGTTTATATTATCTCCACATTTTCTTTCATCTGTCCACCACCATTTTGAGGTGAAATGGACACATTACAATAGACAATATATTTCCAATGAGTACAACTGATATTAAAAAGAAAGTTACATCTGACAAAGTATATCTCAAGATAAATATTAAGCATAATAACTTATTGAAATATAGGACCTAAGAAATAAAATTTAGGATCTGGAAAATAAAATGTATGAGAAAGGCCAATGTAATTAAGTTTAGTCATGTGCATATGAGATACTAAAATTTATAATTAAGTAAATCTCAAATATATAAAATGTCAATATGGAGGGCCTGGGAGACAAAAATTCACATCTCAATCTATGGCCTTCTTCTTAGGCCTTTGTGGAGGCTCTTTGTATATGTTATAGTTGAGTCTGTAGTTTCAATTATTCTTTCTTCTGGCTATGTTGCACACAATACCAGGGACTTATTCATATATAAAAATAGTCACTTGAGAATGTTCTCCTTACTGATAACTTATTCTTCACTTCTACCATGAAGGATAATGTATAATAAATGCACAATTGCTATTAGCTGACTAACAAAGAAGTGAAGAAAAACCTATACAGGTTATTCTAGTAGATATTAAGCTAAGGCAGGATGGAATATCTCAGGGATCAAGAGCACATTCTCCACACTTGTGGGTAAAATTAAAATCCTTCTTCCTCTACTCACCAGCTGTATGACCCTTAGCAAGTAATTCTGTCTCTTTGGGCCACAATTTCCTTGTCATTAAAAACTAATATTAATTCTTAAATAAAAAATTAGATATTTGAGATACTCCAAGGAAGCAGAACAGAAACCAGCATAAATCAGGTTAGTCAATCAGAGTGAACATTTGAGAAATGCATTTTAAGATAACAATGCTAAAATATATGACACAGAATCTAGGTAGCTTCAACATAATTATTTCTTACTTAACCAAATTTCCATTGCAAAACCCCAAATTTATCATTCAATATGTTTTAATCTTACTTTTACCTCTACTTTGGTACATACTTACACCTAACATTTTGAAATGAGCATCTCTGGGGTGTCAGTCATTGTTCTAAACACATTTTCATGTATTTTTCAGGTTTTCAAGGAAACCTGGCAACACTTAAATATAGTGTGAACAGTGAGAGCAACACTTGAGGAAATCTATCCATGAGAACTAAATATCCACACACTACTCAATTGCTCTGATGTCAAGACAGTGGTTTTCTTCTTCAGAGACAGCAAAACCATGGGTTAATATGGCACATGAGTCTGCATGCAGGGATCTTACTGAGGATTTGTCAAAGGGAACAGACACTCAGGAGAATGATTCATAAGGCCGCTTCTCTGTGCTTTGAACATATATCCGCACACCACATCTTCATTACTGCAGTGCAGCATCCATCAACCTGACACACTGCTGGCAGCAAGGTCACACCTGACTGCTGTCTCAGAAAGGAGAGCTTCAAGAGACTGTTGGAAGGACCATGTAAACACCTTGAATTCCCAAGAATCGGGAAAAAAACATTGTTCCTTTTTCTCCTCCCTTCCTCAAAGGAAAAAAATTATAGGTGAACCATGTGATATGGTTATAAAAATTCCAAATAAGTAATTTGATAGATACAGAGAATTTCAACTAATTCATCTACATCATTTGAACCATTTTCCTATCGACAAAATAATGCAAGTACACAGAGAGACACAGTAGGAAGCTGAGCATTACCAATACTATAAACAACATTTTAGATTGAAAGCAAAAAGTACAATAGCTTCTTGATTTTTTTATTGATTACTTATCATTTCTGGCTGTTTATTAGTAATTGTAAATTATGTAAAAATTTTAGATGAGTTCTTAAGATGGAAGAAATATGTCACTATAAAAACTTACTTTCTTGGTTACAAGAAGACTCAGATACTCATTTCATTATCAGATTCTAATCCTGCTACTAATTTTCCATTCATCTGAATTTTTAAAATGAGATCAAAATTCTATGAGTACTACCTTTTGCAATTAGTTTTAAATTTCAGAAAACAAAAATATAACTTTCACAATAAAATACTAATTACAATTAAATATTGCACTGTTTTTCTTATATGAGAAACTCAAAATAGAAATATAGACCATAATAAAAATATATATATCTAATAGAAAGTGGGCAAATAGATGTTTTTCAAATAGGAAGAGGATCAAGAGATAGAGGAAGAGAGACAGAAGGGAGAGAAAGGGTTGAAAAAACAAATTAAAGTGTCTTATATGTGTACCAACTTGTTGGGGACCCGGTTATGTGATGGGTTATGGAGGACCCCAATGGACGAGGTGACTGAAGCCCCCACAGTCCCAAGGTCAATGTGACCTTGCTTCAGGACCAGGGAGGTGTATGAAAGGCTGTTTACCCTGGCTACAGGCAAAATGCTAATAACCCAGCACTGGCGAGGCAGCATAACATCTGCTGAGCTCAGTTGTCAACATACAGACATTGGGGTTGAGAGAAAATCTGCTTCCTCATCGAGTTAATTTTTATAGTTGAAGTTCCACAAAAACCGTGCTACCCCTCCTGTTGCGGTTCTTGCCAGCCAATAAAAAGAAGCCAACCACGGAGGCAGAGGAACCAGTTCACTAGAGGCAAACTAAACCCTCCCACCCCCAGTTGTGGCCCGCCTTGTACTCTGAAATGTGTCTCCTTGTCTTTCTTTAGGTCCTTTGTTCCCCACTTACAGATACCTGATCAGCGCTGGGTAACAACACACAAGGAATGTAAACATTATGTATTGCAAACATGTACTAATCAAAAGGAGGCTTATGGGCACTTTCTACTCTTGGTAAATTTTAGTTTTGGTATAATTTTGTTAAGTGTGAATTTATATCTGTTTATTGCATCACATGTCCCATGAAAATTAGCTGGACTAATTTTGGTCAGTTCAGCTCAGCATCCTCTGCTGAGTTTAGTTTAGTGATGGATGAGGAGAACTCAAAGAAAATCTGAAAAAAAGGACAAGAAAATACTTCGATTTCTTAAGAAAGATACATCTGTGCGTCAAAGAAAAGCATTATTTTTCCAGCCTCTTTTTTTGTAGTTGACTCAGGCACTGCTTAAACCCATTACACTATTATACTGTTTACCCTTCCGAAGTTTCCCTCAAAGCTATTGCTGAACCCGTTGCAATGCTGATATAGCACAAAGAAATCGCAAGGAGCTGCCACTAAGTGAGCAGGAAACCAGCACGCACACAGTAACTACTCATGAAAGTGCTAATGGTGGCCTGGCGCTCTGCGAGGCTTTTCTCTCCAAGCTGTGAGAGAAGCTGTGTTGTTGTAGAAAACCTGCAGGTAAATCACATGAATTTGGAAGACTAAGATTAAGCAAGAGGTAAAATAAGGAGAAATGATTAGTCTCCTTTGTAACAAAAAGTAAAAGCAAAAATAACAAGATCATCTCTTTCCTTAAGATTCTATTAGATTCATCATTATCTGTTACTGGAATACTCCCGACACAAACTGGTTTTGCTTTTAGAGAAATGTGATGATTCCAGCAGTTTATCTAAAGAAACCTAGGTGATAACCCAGAAGCATGTACTTCGGAAAAATGTTTATACTTTAAAAAAAGTAACAGTGTAATCTTGCTGTCAGCAGCAGTCCCAGTCCAAGGACAGTGTTATGGATTGAGAACTGGTGGTCAACTTAACACCAGCTGGATTACATCAGCGTGGCACTGAGCAGAGATGTTTCACCTGAGGAAGGCTGCCAGCATAAATGGAGACGTGGAGAGGGAGAAAGGAGAGCATTGAGGGCACTGAGGCATTAGTGCATTGAGGCATTGTGAGGTCTCCTACGAGCTGCTGTTTGAGCCCTGAGGTTCTCCTGGAGAAGCTCTGGTCCTCACAGCAAGCATTGCTTCCTGGCTCCAGAGGGGGAAGAGATGTGCTGCTTGGTCTCCAGGATGGACTCGTCACACTGGCTTCCTGGCATGTACTCGACTATGCTTGTCATTGGAGGAGCTCGGGCCTCCGTGTCACTGAGGATGGCTGTGGTGCTTTTCAGGACAGCCCTGGTGTTTGTTGTGAGTTTCAGCTCCAGCTTAGAACCGTCAACCTATCAGCACAGCTCCTTCACCCTGCTGGCATAGACTTTCTAGTTTCCACCGCTGACCTTTGGGCTTTCCCGGCACATATCCATAAAACAGACTGGCGTGAGTCCTTCTTGGGGGCTCCAGACCTCCAGTTGGACTCGTGGGAGGCATGTCTGGGTCTTTATCTGGGCTCATGTGGGACAATGCTATGGGATTTAGGCCCTTGGCTAAATATTCTATGTCTTTGCTTTTGTGAACAGATTTCCTGTATTTTCTTATGTTAACACTGGATGACCACCATAAAAATCATATTATAAATTCCATGTTCTTATTCTAATTGTTCTCTGTATAACCCCTGACTACAACAGACAGGTTGATGCTTACTTTCCTGAGAGAGATACAGGTTATTAATGCTGTGACATCTGAATCAAAGACCAAATTGCTCAGTATTCAGAAAAATAAGCGGATCCAACTACACATGTTGATCACCAGTTTTTAACAACTGCATATGTCCAGATACCTGTGTATCCTGATCCACTGCCACTCAGGGCCTTTTGCACACTTTACAGATTGTTTGCACACCTCTATAATCCCAGCACTCTGAGGGACGGAGGGAAGAGAATCACAAGTGTGAGCCCAGCCTGAGCAAATTAGAGAAGCACTCTCTCAAAATGAAAATAAATCAATAAAAAATTTAAAAGTACTGCAAATATAGCTCAGTGTGGAAGCTCTAGGTTCCATCTTCAGTAATCCTCCCTCTGACAAAAAAAAAGCCATAGGTTTGGTGAAATCAATATGCAGTTTTAAATAAATGTTGCAAATAATTGCCCAAGGTGACCTTCAGAATATACGCTGAACATTCCAAACTTACTGTACACCTTTAAACAACTGATGACTTTCTCACCTTTCATTTGAAGAGACTAATTTAACTGAGTGCCTTTAAAAACCAGTAGATTAAAGATTTGAAAAGGACAGAATAAATTAGAGGGAAAACTAACAAAGAAACTGTCACTACACATATAATTAGGAAAATATTCTAGGTAGATATACACAGATTCTAACTTCCTTGGTTATTATCACTGGAAGTCTTTTATCTTCCTCCAACCATTAGAAAATTATTAAACATTTAATAAGACAGCCAACTAAATAGCTTTAGTTTGTTAATTTGAAATTATCAATGAAAACAATGTAAAAACTTTTAAACAAATAATTTATTAAAAATATTTTTTGTTCCATATATTCATAACACAAATCACAGTACTGTGTTTATTGTCGTAGGATCAATTTGTTGATTCTTATTTAGTTGGTGAAATTAATAAATATTAAAATATAATCTGGAAATAATCAAAATCATTCCATTTGTCTACAATTAGCTACACATTATCTTCTTCAAACACTTAGCATTGATAGAACATATTACAAAAAATATAATTTCTTAAAAATAAGGTAAATGTCTTGAAGAAGCAAAAAGATAGAAATCCAAGCAATTATTTGGATAAAAGTTATGGCTACAGACCTAGGGAATTTAGAACAGACAGCGTCTCCCTACAGTTTCCACAGCATAGGGTAAAGACTCACATGAGAATTGCAGAGTAGACCCTGGTGCTCTATTTAGAGCCAGTGGCTCCAGTTTTTGTTCTGCTTATGTAAAGAAAAAAATATGTGTTGCAAATACATTCTGTGTTGTGGATTCTACAATAAGATAGTAAGATATTTGGCAGTAGAAAGATACAATATCTTCTGACCTTTGTATAGCCAGATCTGTGATTACTTTCATGTCACCATCAGGCAGACACCCCATTTTGCCAAATCCTGGAATGACAGTAGACTACTGTGAATTCACTGCTAGTGGCCCCAACCGTAGGACTGAACAAGGATGTTCTCTTTGTTAAAACAGGAAACAGTGCTACAAGCAGAACATATGTGCCCACTGACCTACAAAACATTCTTTTTTATCATTACAGAAATGGTATTGATAGTATCACCTTATTTGTAACAGCTAAACAAGAATCAACAAATATGTCAGAGGTCTTGGTAAAACACATGTACTCCAAGGAGTGAAAGATTGGTCTGTGAAAATACAGGTCTCTGTTGATAAAATTTTTAGAGTTCCAGTGGTTGGAGATATTCCCAATAATTTCCCTTATTAACTGCAAGACTAAGTGTTGTCTCTTGTGTTTCAAAGAAAGAACTTCAGTACCTGATCACTATCTTTGGGACCTGAAGACAGTTTATCTACACTTGGGAATAATGCCTTGGCCATTATTGTCAATCACACAGAATGCTTGTAGCTCTGAGTGTAACCTCCCATTGGAAATATAGCATGCATCAGTCAAGGCTATATCATAAGCATCCTGTCACTTTGCTTAGTATCCAAACACACATCATGGTGCTGAGAGTATGTGATAAAAAGACAAGGCATGAAGTTCATTCTCACCCTCAGAGAGAGCATCATAACTTCAACACTTGGGTTTTGGAGCAAAAGTAATGCATCTCCAGAGGAGAAGTATGCGCCTTTTAAGAATCAGCCCTTGGTATGTGACTGGAACCTAATGGAACCCTTGACCATGGGGACTCCATGAGATGCTGATGTGAGATGATCATATGACTGGGATCTTACAGACCTGCTTAGTCATAAAGTAAGGTGTGTACCAGAGAAGTATATCACAAATTGGAAATTGTGTAGCTGTAAGTCTGATAAAGACAAAGGTCATGCACCCTATATGAACTCATGGCCCATTTAATCAAACAGTGTTTCATGTATGGCCTCAGAATCTGGGGTTCATTATGACCACATAACTAAAGTAGAAAAAAAGAATTAATTTAATGAATAGATGAGATTTTGATATGTGTGTGCCAGGAATGGATTGCAGCTACACTATAGTCTCAGCTCTATCAAATAAAGGTGAGGGGAAAATCTTCCCAATAGGAAGACCCAAAGAACATGGATGATTATCTAGTGTGTGTGGAAAGAGATATATCTCAAAGTTCCCAAATATTTAGGCACACAAGTGACATTTAATAGCTTGACTGATTGGTCAAGAGGCTAGAAGTAGAAATACTAAATTGCAGGGCTAAAATTGTATACAAGAGATGGAGGTGGACTTCTGGTAGTGAATGTCAGGGAGATCCTTGAATCACATTTAAAAATTTAGAAATTTTGAACCAGTGAAAGGTTATACTTAACAGTTAAGAAGAAAGAATAACGGGACTGTTTCTTTAACCAGTCACTATCATCAGACATAATAGTACTGGAAAATGGATACTTCAACAGAATAATCATGGTGGCCATGATGGAGATTGACCACATGTTCATCAATGTAATCTCTCACTCAACAAAGCTGGTCTAGACACTTCTGGTGCCAAAATTCCAGCATCCTAGGTGTCTTAGTTACTTTTCTTGTTGCTGAGACAAAATAACCAATATCCAAAGTTAAAGGAGGTATCTTGGTTACTTTTCTCTCATTGCTGAAACAAAATACACAATGCCCAACATTAAGGAAGGAAAGGTTTATTTAACGCGCAATGTGTGGAGGTTTCAGTTTGTAATCAGCTGGTTCCAAGGCAGGGTGGCATGACACAAAGGCAAGGGTTCAAGGTAGCAGAAGACAGCAAAAGCAACAAGAGCAAAAAAAGGGGAAACAACCCTTTTATCCTCCCTTATATTTTATGCAAGCTATCAACTCACACCATCCCTGGGCCTTCCTCTTACACAGGCTGAGGATGTTGACAAAGTAAGGACCCTGGTCCAATGATGAACTGAACTTACTAATTAACTTCTAAACTTCTCAAATTGTACAATGTACACTGTATCAGAGTTGTAAGGGCAGGTACTCCATATCTTAGGACTGGGTTACTCAGTTAAACTTCTAGACCTCTCAGATTGACACAATGCGTTAACCATTACAGGAGAGAAGGTTTATTTAGCTCAGTATTTATAGAAGATTCAGTCCATAATCCACTGGCTCTGAGGCAGGGTGGCTTGGCAGAGCAGATCAGTCATGTCAGGCAGAAAGTAGCAAAGCAACAAGTGGAGAAAATGAACTTTCTGTCCTATACATGTTGTATCTAGACTGCTGGAATTAGGATGGTGCCAAACCAATCAGTGAACTGATTTACAATCACACACCCTTAATACCAGCATCACACACTCTATATTCAGCCACCTCTGAAAAATCCTAAGATTGCACAAGGCTTTAAGGCTTTGAGGGGACATCTAGATACAAGCCATAACACTAGCCATGTGGTTCAAATTTCAGCCTCCAATAGGGCACAATATCTTCCAGGAGGAGAATTCTATATTAGAAGTAGCAACTCACGTGAACTGCTATTAGCCTATTTTTTGCCTTGTCCACCCACAGCACTAGCAAGCAAGGGTTTGTTTGACCCACTAATGCTTTGATATGAATTGAAATAATACATGAGTCTGGGACCTAAGAAGACTGGGTTCCCATTTAAAGTCGCATCACTGGGGTCCCATTTAACCTCACTCTGATTGATCCATTTTGGGGGATGTTTACTTCCTGTTGCTGCAGCTCTTGATCATAGAGGTGGAATCATGGATCCAAGATGGAGGAGAATACGTCTACCAGAGGACACCTCAGGAGTATAACTAACTATCCTCCTTTATTCCTGTCATACAAAGGGAAATTCACACTTCCTGTAAATATTTTTTCAGTGTTTCTTTTGCAGGGACAATGACTTGCTATAAAAACACTATTTGTCCCACTTTCCTGATTAATCTTTTCTCCAAGTCACTTGCCAGTATTTCACTAAGTTAATTATCATATGAAATGATTTCTTTATTGAAACATGGGGAGACAGTATTTTTTCTTTCAATTGTATCACCAGGTCTCTGTCTAGTTAATGGTCACCAAAATAATGCCATATTATGAACCAAATCAAACCTCACAGACTTCAAATGATAATAATTTTTATCAGTCATGGTTATGCATGTCAGTATGATGTGTCTATTTCATGCACCAAGATTTGCTTCTTTGCTGTATATTTTATGGCAGAGAAAATAGAAAACAAATGACCCTAAGAAAATGTTTCTCCTTGATTAAAAAAAAAGATACAAAAAGGACTTCCAAAAACACAGGCACATTCCACACATTCTGCGTGCATGACATCTTCTAAAATACCATTAGCCAAAAGAAGTCACATGGCTGAGACAAAAGGCAAAGAATGGGGAGCCAATCCGAAAATGGGGATGAAGCTGAATATTTTTAAACAATCATTAATCTCTCACATTAGATTAGGTAGGGGTTTGCCCATGCAAAATAGCAATCAATAAAAAGTATAGAATTGACAAGGAAAAAATTAAAATTATAATTAGTTGTAGATAATGTGATTGTAAGAAAAGGAAATCCAAAGCATCATTATCAAACATACATAATAAATATTACAATAAAAAGTACATTCAAGGATTAATAGTCATCTCATATCTAATCTCATACCCACTTATAAGAAATAATGTAAGAGAAGATTACATTTAAAATATCTAGGAATAAGTATACTAAGTGAAAAAATAAATATAAAGCATTTTTAAATAATGCTGAAAAGCAAGAGACAACAACAAATGGAAAACATCATGTTTGCGAGGAAAGACTCAGCATTACAGATACTAATACTTCAAAAAGTTAATTAAATTGGTAGTGGCAGTGCATGCCTATAATTCCAGGGACTAGAGAAGCTGGGGAAATTGATAAATCTGTGTCTCAAAATAAAATAAAAAGAATGCTGGTGATATAACTCAGAGGTAGAATGTTTGCCAACTTGCACAAGACCCCCGGCCCAATTCTGGGCTTTCTAAGATATTGTGGCTTATTTATTCATTCACATTTACTTTATCATCAATTTGTTTAGTTCCAAGAAAAACTGCATTGGTATTTTTAGGAATATATATATTTTTAATCTCTCACATTTATGATTTAGTCTCTCACATTAGATGGAGTGGGCATTTTCCCATGCAAAATAGAAATCAGTTAAAGGCACAGACTCTACAAGGAAGAAATAAAAATTATATCTAACTGTTGATAATGTGATTTTAGGTAAAAGGAATGCAAACAATTATTAGCAGAAATACATATTGCAATAAAAATTACATACAAGGATTAATATTCATCTCATAGCCACCTGTAAGAGATACTATGAGATCATATATATATATGAAAATATATATAAAAAGAATGAGAAGAATCTATATATATGTAAATGTGGATAAAGATACATATATATGTAAATGTGGATAAATAAACAAGCTACACTGCCTAAGAAAGTCCTCAGAAAGAAGAGGAATGGATACAGCGAGTAGTAGACAGCCCTATTGAATAGTAAAAAACTGCAAAGCCACATGATTAAACAATATGGTATTGAACCATGAATAAATACATAGACCAATGGAACCAAATATAAAAATACAAAAAAATTTAACTTAGAACTTATAGGCACATATAACAGGCAATATTTTCACAAATGGTTAAACATTCACGAAAGAATAAAACTAGTCTATCTATACTCAGGATTATGTGAGAAATTACAGAATACCTATTCAAAGTCGAATTTCAAATAAACAGTTTTTAATTAATTGTCCCAAAAGTTACTTCTTTGTACTTTGAAATTCAATTTTAACTATCGAATTTTTGATAATCATGTTCTCAGGTCACAGACAATGCCAATGTACCACGCATATTTAAGATACAATGTAAAAAAATGAAGCCATACAAGAAATAGGATAAAATATGGGTAAATTCTTTTAAGATCAATAATCAAGAAATATATTCAAATGAATATTGACATATATTCATTGACAAATGATTATTGAAATATATTCAGAATTAATATTGACAAATTCAGATTTTAAAAAATCTCTTTTTCATGACAAGAACAGTATCAGCAAAGTAAAACATACATGATGAGCTAGAAAAAAAAATTTGTAATTTTATACCAAAGACCTACCATTGCTAATATTCAAACAGCTTCTACAGACTGATTTAAAAATTCAAAATCTGATAGAACAATAAGAAAATGTAGAAATATTTCAAAGAAGAAATATTGAAATTTGTTCATGTACTATCACAGTAAGAAAAACACTAATCATATCCAAAACATATATGTTGAAGTCCTAATTTTAAAAAATCCATTCACATTGTTGGTGATAATTCAAAATAATTTTTGTTAAAATTATACCCTCTGGACATATTTGACCCAGCAATGCATGTCAGTAATTGATCCTAAATGTGCCCTGGTAAGACACTGCAGACTTATTTATAAAACAAAAAAAATGCCTAGTTGCTGCTATTTGAAGAATCTATAACAAATCTACAAAAGGATGTATCTATTTTTTAAATTTTATTTAAAGAGAAAAAAAAAACAAAACAAAACAAGATAGAATAAAGGGTAGTAACAATACAAATTTCCAGGGAAAAAAGGAAAAGAACAAAAAAACCTAAGAAATCATTGCTTGATAAATTACATACTGACATCTTGGAAATAGTTGTTCAAATTACAAAATTAAAACATACAAAGTAGACATTCAAACAGAGAGACTGTTAACAGTTCTGCTCCACAGTCTAACAAAAACAGTAATATGTCATCCATTTTACACACTTACACATACATGCAAATTATATTAAAAGGGTAAAATTAAACACAACAAAACAGAACAAAGTGGAACACAAGAAAACAATGTAAGAGACATAAATTTCAAAGCAAGACAATCGGAGATATCCACCATCTATCATACTGACTCCTGTTTTCTTCCTAATACTTGTCCATATCTTCACATACAAGGAATTCACATGAAACAACATAGTATGTAACTGATCTGAACACGATGAGGAAGGCGATTTAGGTCTTCAAGATCAGACAATAGGGAAGCCAACAATGGCTGTCATAGTGTCTCTCATTCTCTTCAAAACAGCTGTCCATACCTTCATATGTGTTGAACTTAAACAAAACAAAACAGGCTAAAATCACTCTAAACAAAGAACAATAGTATTGCTGGATTTCACATCATGACACTACGGAATCAGCACTGGGTACTGTAGTGTCTCTTTTTCTTCAAAGTAGTTGTTCATTTCAACATGTGTTACATAGTTGGTTCTCATAAACTGTTTATAAGCTCTAAACATGCATGACTCTCTACATGCATATCCATCCTCTCTGTACTAGAGGGAAAAACAAAACAAAGCAAGACAAAACAAAACAATTCCTAGAAAAGCATGAAGCAAAAAAGTCATATAAAACTGCAGTACAAGGTGATCTATGATGGTCACTGTGATGTCTCAGCAGTATATAACAACATTAATAAAAACAAAGCATTGGAGACATTATAAGACTTCAAAGGCAGGTAATAATCAAACCAGAGTGGGCATCCTAGTGAATCTTGTCATCCTCAGGGCAGCTGCCCACACTCTCAGACTTGATACTATCAATCATAACAGACTTGAAAAAACTCAGTCAACACCAAACAGCAATATAACAAACCAGATTCAAATAAGATCAGTCATAACAAGACAGTATAAGTTATACAGGGCTTCAGATTAAGTTGATAGGAAATTAAGGATGATTACCATAATATGTCCTTGTATTTTGGGGATAGCTGACCATGCCCTCAAATCTAGTGTTAAGTAGACAAAGTGGAACATAATATAATCCATCTAAGCAGAGTGGTGAGAATAATGTAGATTTTAAATCTTGTTACCCTGTTAACAATATCTTCTGCCTTCCTTTTTTTAGACAATTCCTCCTCTTTCACTCCCACAGGGTGCACTCCCCATTTTTGGGTCCCACTAACTCCCTCAGTTTTTAGATTGGGGGGAGAGAAACCTGCTATTTATCCTAACTGGTCCTGAACCTTCTGACTCCTCGGCTTGATCTTGAGTTGTACTCCTTTACCTATAAAAGCCTCAAGGTTTTTCTTCATTATAGCTGAGTAGGTCTCTACTGCACAAAAGCATCCCATCTTTTCAACCCATCCGCAGGCGCTGGTCCAGTTGCCCCCATTTCTCTCTGGTTCCCTGTCACATAGAGCATTGTCCTCTCATATTTGACTTTCTGTCCATAAACCCTCTTCAAAAGTATATATGTTATGGCTATATAATAAAATTAGACAGTCTCTAAACTAATAGAGACAAGCTAAGATATTTAGATAGAAAAGAACAAGCTGAGAGGATTGAATACACATTTTGTGTTATAGTAAAAGCAAATGGGATATTTTATAAACAGATATATAGATAGATAGATATCAATTCTCCACAATGAATATATTTTTATGTATTAGAAATATACATTAACAAAAAAACATATAAAGAAGGTATATACACCTATATACATATGCATACAGATTTCTAATATTTCCAAAAATAATGGAAAAGAGAAATAATAGTAGATAGAACAGAAAAAGTTTTCATGTGACCTTGACTTTAGAAACAAACTTTTGACACATCCCAAAATGAATTTCAACCATCAAACAGAGAATTTCCGATGTGTACATTTGGTTCAGTATTTCTTAATGACAAATTGATCTACAAAGAAATCTTAAAATGCTTTAGAACACTTATCAATACATCTTTTCTTTCTTTTCTGCCCTGTAACTCTGGAGATTGTAACCAGGACCCTGAGCATGTTAACCTAGTGTTTTACTGTTGAGCTACACCCACAGCCATGAAATTCATATTTTAATGGAATTATACATCCCTACACACAGAGATACTTTTTATTTTAATATTGATAAAAACTAACAATTTTGATGTATAATGTAACTATAAAATCAAAGAAGTTGAATAAAATTCCTGTTATATTTAATGCAAGTACAAAATATATACACTTTATATTATAGGGTTGTCTAGTTTTATTCATTGCAAATTTAACAGAAGAAACATACACAATGCCGAGCTGAGTCCTACTATTTCTTAGGAAAGAAGCAGGACTTGCTGAATATGTCAGAAGTACTCAAACATTAGTTTGGTAGTTCTTCATTTTCCAGAAAGTAGAAATATAAAATACTAATACAAATTCACCAAAAAACTACAAAAGGCAAAGTAAAGGAACATTCACCAGTCAAATAATATGGCAATAAAAATATTAATGACTCCAACCAACTCTGTAGCACACATACTAAAAAAAGAAAAGGAAACAAAAAACTCAAGTGTCATTCTTAAGTGGAGAAATAATCAGGATTATTATCCTTTATTCTGAAAATTAGTACTTAAAAAGGGTAAGTACATTTCACAGGAAAATTATATTTCACTTTGGTGAGGGAAACTTCTTTTACATGGAAAATGTCATCAAACAAATGAAAGGAATATTGAAGATTTGTTTAAAACACAAGTTGCAATTCCAATGGAGTAGTTATTTCATATAATTCCATCAGTGATTGAAATAATTTCCTGAAGTTTGGTGAAAGAATTTATGTTTGAAGGCTCAGACTAACAACACCATGTATTTTTCTGGAAAAATAATGGGATAGATTCGCTTATGATTCTAGACAAATGTCATGGTGTCATTTATACTCACAAAACTAGTGAGGATGGATACGACAAAGTAAACAGGCGAATCCTGTACTGAGGAAATTGATCCAGTAACAAAGTGCAAAGGAACTACAATAGCAGCAACCTTCATAAAATGTAGACCCACTTTGGATTATGGTTGAAACTATTAAATAAATAATACTCTAAAAGAAACAGAAGGGTTTTGGCAACTTTATCATTCACAGTCTTCTACTTACTCCACCTTCATGCTAACTCACCATGAATCCTGTGCACTTTCTAAGTTATAGAAGTCTCTAATATTAGTAACTCAAAGCTTGTGTATGTTTCAGTAGTTTATACGCTTTAAAAGAATTTGAAGTCCAAGCATGCTTTATACCCTTAGATTCTGACATATCCTCTCTTTCATCTGTTTCATTTTTCGATCATATTTTAGTTTCTTCTTATTGCCTTTTGAAAATTTTGGGGCAGTTAGCCACCACATAAGCAGTTTCATTACCACCATCAGGTAATCTGTTGAATTTTAGTGATCTTGCTTATTCTAGTAAAATTTTTTTCCCACTGGTTATCAGTTAAACCCAGATTTTTGACAATTAAGCTAAGACATTTTAGTCTGAACTAATAAATTTTCCTAGATCCAATATTCCCTATAGTAATTTTTTAATTAAAAGTATTATGACACCATTTAAGACACATTTTGTCATGGAGAGTTTTATGATTTGTTATTATCCAGTAACATTCCAAACGTGCTACTTCAGTGACAATTTTTTAACCCCTGCTTTAATATGTACATTATGGAAGCAACATTATTTTATAAACTTGCTAAATTGAATATAATTTTAACATCTAGACAAAAGGAAAAAAATGCTAATTTTAAGTATGCCATATTCTATGTCTAGGACTTTCTTCTTTATCTACTATTTGCCAAATAAGCATCATGGTTTTTGGATACACAGAGATCACAAAACATTGCTGACACCTATTTAACATCTACAGTACTATATTGTGATTTAGAAAGCTATTTCTGAAGAAATTTTTAATAATGCCTTTTATTTTATCTCATTGAATAAAGGTTTTATTTATAAACATTTTCATATATTTATATGCAAATGCTGTCTTTGATGTTTCATTTTCTGAAGGCAAAGGAGACATGTTTTGCCTCAGGCGTTGCATTCCCATTATTAGCTGTATGGAGACAAGACAGTAATATATTGTAGTACATTTAAAGAATTATTACTAAAAAAGAAACTGTATGGCAAACCTGTTCCTATTTGTAGAATTTTAATGTAGAAAATCTCCTTCAAAAAATCCATTAGAAAGTTAATGTGCAACAATATGGACCAATAGATTTATTTTAATAATGTATGTTAAGATTTGGAGATATAAACAATGCAGTATAAAAATATTTATGAAAATAGTACAGTCAGAATAGCTGAGCTTACTCTTTAAAGGAAATAGAACTAAGAACAATTTAACATATTTATATACATACACACCTGTGGTATATACATATGCACCTACCTGCCTATGTTTGTCGATACACACCACCAAATACACACATGCACACTCTGCATGAGTTATATTGTCCTGAAAGAAGAAGAAAACTTTACTTTTCAAGACTAATTTTAAAAACATGCAATTGATCTCTGTTACCCAGAACTTCATATATACTTTGTTGTCTTTTTTATTTAGAAGTAAACACAATAAGAATTTCAATTAAGAATACCATACTGTTAGAAAAAAATGGTAACACAAACAAACCCTCACACTTGGAGAAGAATCACAAGTTAAGACCAGTGGGAGATTACTACCAAGACTCTATGTCCAAATAAAGAAATAAACAAATAAACCATGTTGTTAATACTTTGTCACTAATTAAAGTTTATCATTTTACTTATTTTAGCTGGAATTTTTTGTATTATCATTTAACACTTACAAGTTTTAAACAATATTATAAAAATTAACAAACAAATTGTTTTCTAAAAGATTATAATATATTTAGAATAAAATCAACATATAAAGGAAATAAAATTTATAAAAACAGTAAACTAATGAAAAAAGTACCACACATGCACAGCCAAAAAGTATTCTGATCTTAAGGTATCACACACTTAGGAAGGTATCAATGAAGAAAACGTATTTAAGAAAAATTGATAAAATAAAAGGAAGGCAGTGAAGAAAAGTGCTCTGTAAAAGAACAGTTCCTTTATTTTAATATAAAACATTCAGTACTTATCTCCACAAACATGTTAACAAAATGTCACTCTATTCATTTTTCTAAATTATAAAAATGATGCACTAGTTAAGAAATTGTTAATTTGGCAGAGTGATGTTAGAATAATTGTGGCTAACAAAAAGTGTTTTCTCAAATTTCTGAGTTTAAAAGCCCTTGAGTGGATATCCCGTGAAACACATTTTCTTTGTAATTATATATGATATATACATATATATGCACCAAACACACAACAATCTATATGTCTTCAGAACAGTTTCTCTATATATTTCTTCAAAGCATAAATGTCATGTTCTTCTGTGGATATTGCATTACATTACATTTCACTTCATGTCAAATAAAATGGTTACATATAAGTTAAAATTTGTTATGTTACTTAAGTTTATCTAACATTCAGTTGTTTAGTTGCTTTAGGTAAAATGTTTTAAAACTATAGGCATATCCATAATTATAATTTTCTTTATCTTGATAATAATTAGAAATTGCTTTCTGAGTGTCAAGCTGCATATATTCATATACAATCATTATATTCTTTTTTTACTCCACATAAATGTCTTCACACACACATATATATAGTGTATTTAGGTAGTGCATTTTGTATATATAGTATGCTGTGTGTAATATGCTTTGTACGCTCATAGAAATTGTTATATAGTTAACAGGGTTTTCAAGCACACTAAGTAATATCATATCAGATAAAATTACATTGTGCCTGTCTTTCAACTCCAAAAGCGCTTGAAAATTTGTTTCACATTTTTAATTAATAACAAAAAGTTTCCAGACCATAAAAAATGTGAATGACAAAAATAAGCACACTCTAATTAGAACTGTGATAAATTAATTTCTTTTTGTTTGTCCTTATGTTGTTTGTATTCATGCAAAAAAAAGTTAATGGCCTAAAAAATTAAAAAGAAAGAAGGAAAATTTTCTGGAATAGTTTACAGTAATATTTGACATTTGAAAATCAAAATAGCTGTCCATAGGAATAAATCTTTGTTCTCTTGTCATATTTATGTTTCTAAAATATATGTGTTAAATTTAGAATCCTTTCCTTTAGCATACTTTTGGATAAATGTACAGTGTATGACCATAAAAAAATTTAAAAAAAGAAAAATATGGCCAAAGGTGGAGCCTTTCTAGACTGAGAAAAAATTTTCCATAAATTTGAACAACAAAACCATTTCCAATTAAAAGACTACTGTTTTTCATGAAAAGGAAAAATTTATTAAACACTCATGAAAAGGACAGCCAAGTAATGAAAATAATACGATTATTTCAAATTTAGATCAAGTTTTCCCTTGTCTTGTTTTCATGCCTAAAATTAGTTTATATCAGTGAATGATAAGTCATAACAATAGTCCCAGGAAGGGCTTGTGATTCAATAGCTACATTCTTGGATTCTGAAAAAGCAACAGTAAAAACTGATTTTTAAGCTGCCCAAAGGACCATAATTCTCTTTTGATGGTAATATGGCTAATAACTACCACCTACAGACAAAGATGTGTCATGTATTGGACTCTTCTATCTCGAGAAAAATACCATCAAATATAGTGGTGCCTACATTCATAAACGTGATTTTTTCCACAATTCTGGTCACGAAGTTGGAAGAGAACTGAAGCAAACTCA
The DNA here is from genome assembly GCA_004027295.1 of Dolichotis patagonum. NCBI lineage: Eukaryota > Metazoa > Chordata > Mammalia > Rodentia > Caviidae > Dolichotis > Dolichotis patagonum. Next base: position 45,057 of record PVJX010004117.1, on the reverse strand, counting down.
ATGGTTAAATTTAATGTTGATCTTATGAGGAATTTGGTTTGATTCTCTTCCAGTGGTTTGTGACAAAAATCAAGTTCATGAACTGAGGTACCACTTTTACACTGACTACTCAGGCAGTAAAGTATGAATCAATGGAAATGCACTTGTACAGGATAGTTGACCATCTATGCATGTGAGACACTAAAAAAATAATCTGTTCAGCTTCAAAACCTGTTCCAATATTTCCCAAACATATATCATGAAAGCCATATTTATAAGAAGGCTAAGGTGCCTGTTATTAAACAATTTTGAAAGAGAAACTAAACCCATAATTTTGGGGTAGACCTCCTCAACTACACAAATATGCTAATGAGGATTATTAATCTCCAGTAAGGAACTGCTGAAAGGATGTGTTAGAATATATGCACGATTGAAACACTAGCTAGAGTTCTTCTGTTTTTTAGTTTCTACGTGACATTGCCATAAAATTTGAACTCCTTTTTTATGGAGTTTTGAAAATTTTAATGTCTACTGGCCATACTTTTACAAAGTCTATTGCAGATTTGAGAAAAGTTGGAAAATGATGATGGAAATATTGAAATCTGGAGTTTGAATAATTTTGAAAGTTAGAGAACTATACAGTCAGTAATAAAAAATAAGGCAAAATTTATTATTAAATGTAAGGGGAAGAGGAATGAAAATCAAGAATGCACTGTTGAAAAGCGATGAATTCTATAAACATCTTATGTTCCATAAAATATTTGTCTTAATTGTATAAATATCTTTATTATACTTGTCTTAAAAGTTTAACTACATGACTTTAATAGTCTCTTTATATGACAACAATTTTTTAATAACTTCTGGAGAGCAAACAAATGTCAATCTTCTTGCATGGTTAATTAAAATTTGTTTTTTGAAGGTTTAGAAAAGTTGCTTTCACTTCAATAAGTTTTTCCTTTTAAATTTTTAATATATAAAAAGTATACAGACTATTGCATTTAATTGTTCTATTTTCATACATGCTTAATACATACCTTGATCATAGCCATCTCCATCCTCTCTGTTTTCCCCTCTTTTATATTTTCACTCCCCTTTATATTTTCACATCATCTTTTTTGTTCCACTAGATTCCATACCCAAGAAAAAAAATGACCTAATGTTTGTATTTTTTGAATGTAGATTATTTTGCTTAGCATGATGATTTTAAACTCTGTTCATTTTTCTACAAGTGCCGATATTGCATTCTGGTTCATGGCTATATAATACTCAATTGTCTTTCTATTCACTCATTGATGGTCACTTAACTGATTTTACAACATGGTTATTGTGAAATGTACCATGATAAATAATAAAAATGAGGATGCTAGTATCTCTAGAGGATGCTAACTTTTATTCCTAGAGGTGTATACTGCACATTGATAGTTCTATTTTTAGATTTTTTTGTGGAAACCATACTGATTTCCACAGTGGCTTTATTCTCAACAATAGTGTAAAAAAGTTCTTTTTACCCTGCATCCTCACCAGCATTTATTATTTTCTATATTCTTGATGACCACCGTTCTGATTGGTGTAAATTAGAATCTCAACATCATTTTAATTTACCTTTCCCTGATCAAGAAAAATATATCAAACATTTTCTCCTATGATTAGCCATTTTATCTCCTCTTTTTTTATTTAAAGAAAAAAAAACAAAAAAAGGCCAGAAATAATACAGAATTTCAAAAAAATATTAACACTAAGAAATCACTAGTTGATTTTATCTCCTCTTTTGAGAAGTGTTTAATTCATAGGCCGATTTTTATTGATTGAATTTTGTGATCTTTTGTTGTTAAATTTTTTAAATTCTTTATGTATGCTCAATATTAATCCTCTGTCACAGGAATAGCTGGACAGATTTCTCTCTTACTATACCCTGTCTCTTCACTCTACTGGTTGTTTCCTTCCAAGTAGAGAAACTTTTTAAATAGATGCCATCCCTTTTGTGTCTATTTTGCTGTTATTTCCTGAGCTAATGAATTTCTATTTAGAAGTCATTGCTTTACTTTTATCTTAAAGAATTTCCCCTATATTTTCTTCTAGCAGCTTCAAAGTTTTAAATCGTATATTTAAGTCTTTGATCCATTTAGAGGTGATTTGTGTACAGGTTGAGAAATAAGGATTTATGTAAAGTCTTCTACATGTGGCTATCTAATATTCCGAGAACCTTTTTTGTTTTAAGAGGCAATTTTTCTCCAATGTATGTTTCAAACCCCTTTGTTGAAAACCAGATGGCTGTCACCACAGGGCTTTGTTTCTGAGTTCTCTCTTTTATTACACTGGTGCACATGTTTGTTTTCATACCAGTGTCATACTGCTACGGTGCTGCTTTTTCACTGCAGCGCTAGTAAAGATTTTTAAATTAGGTATCAAGACACTTCCAGCAATAGTCACTTTGATTAGGATTGTTTTGACTATTCAGGGCCTTTTTTATTTCCATATGAAGTTTGTGAGTTCTCATACACCTATGAAGAATGTCAATGGTGTTTTGATGGCGATTTCATTGACTCTGTACATTGCTTTGGTAATATGGTCATTTTAACAACATCAATTCTGTGATTGAGTGTGTTTTTCTGTCTTTCTTTAGTGTTTTACAGTTTTCCATGTTGACATCCTTCACTCCCTTGAGTAGCTTTATCCCAATATCATATAAACTTTTAAGATAATTGTCAACTTTGGAAAATCTTTTACCAATTCTGTTTCATATATGATCTAAATACTTCATATTTGTAGTCTTCTTTATGTGTTGACTAGTGTCAACTTATCATATTCATTAGCTATGACCACTAAACCTGATGTATTGACTTCAACAGATTAAGAAACTCCTGGGATTCTTGAAAAGCACACTCTTGGGTGTGTCTGTGTGGGACATGGATAGATACAGATGATATAGACAGAGATCAATAGAAATGGAATATAGATTTTATATATACACATATATATATTTGCCTTACCTCTCTGACACTTTCTCCTGTCCCACTTTCCAGCTGCCATGAACTAAGCAGATTTACACTGCCATACCCTTTTGCCATGTTTCTATATTGGACCCTCCAACCACTTATTTAATCTCTTGAGATTTTTAGCTAAATTAACACTTTCTGCAATAAATTATTCTACCAGAACTTGAAAGTTCAGGCCATGGAGCTGTATTGGTTTCTATATAGCTATGTACTTTGTTCCTTGCCAGTTCCTCTCCAGCTTTGTCTTCTGTTGTGCTTGTGGGCTTTTTTTTCTCAAAGATGAAGACAGTAATATAGTACACTAAAAGCCAGAAACTGCAAGCAGAGCTTCTGCCAGCAACGATCTCTAATAAAAATCTACTGTATTTGATCTATAGAAACGGGATTCTACATAATGCAGGGTCAGGTTCACAAATTCAGTCAATGTTTATCTTAAACATCTTTTACACTAAAAAATATGCTGCCATTCATCCTCCTGAAAACACCCTCCCTCCATCTGAACAGTTATCCCATAGCTCTTCCACTTTCTAAAGTGGCTCTAGGAGTCCTTTTTAGTTTAGATTCAAAAGTCTTACCTTAATGGACATTTCTACCTTAGAGAAGAGCCACAAGGCTCACAGTGCTGGGTCCAGTAAATACGGTGAGGAAGGACATCCAGTTGTGCTTCTTGCCAGTCTGACCTTTTGACAAAAGACGCTCAGCAGTAGCACTCACCATGTTGTTATCACACTGTGGTGGATTAACTAATAAACAACTTATAACACCCGGTTGGACTGAATCAGTGTGGTGTTGGATGTGGAAGGTGCACCTGAGGATTGTTACCAATACTGTAAAAAGAGAGTTAGAGAAGATGTTGTACTGTTGATTCCCCTGGAGAAGTTTGTTACACTGGCTTCCCTGATATGGACTCGGTTGTTCTCATCACTGGAGGAGCTTGGGTCTTTGCTGTCACTGAGGATGGCTGCAGTTCCTTTCAGGTGAGCTCTGATCCTTACCTTGAGCGTCACTTCCTGGCTCCAGCACAGATCCCTCAGCCTACTGGCATAAATCCTTCATTCTGACGGTGCAGACTTTTCTAGATTGCAGCACTGAACTCTGAGTCTTCCCAGAGCAGACTTGCATGAGACATTTTCTAGGCCTCCAGGTGGACTCATGGAGGACACTTGCATGGGCTCTAGGTGTTCGGGTGGACTTGTGTAGGACACTGGGATCCAGGCACTCAGCTGGATTCTTTGGGTCTTCAATATGTAGACAGACCTCATGCATTATTTTGCATTTAACTCTTTGGGTGAATACTATAAAATAATCCTATAGTTTATGTCTTGTCTTAAACCTTTTCCCATGCAATCCCCAACTACAATACATACCTAGTAAAGACATAAAAGAGGACTTTCAGAACTTTTGCAGATAGGAGCAAAACTGATGAGAAAATTGTGTTCAAATTGAGGGGGAAGGTTTGAAGAGGATTAATGGCAATTTGTATTTTACTGCAATATTTTTGCTTTAAATGTAAACACATACTATATATTTTGATATCTTGTGCTGAATGAGAAAAAGAATTCATATGATAGCAAGGAGTGTGGACAACAGGTGCACTGCCGTGTTACTTGCCGGCCTTATCACATACGATACAACTCAGGAGCTGCCAGCCTGAAAGATCAATTGAATATCTTTGGGGAAGTGTAACTGAAACAAGGGTTTTGAGATGATACCCTGAACTGTAAGAGCCCATCCTTAATGACCCAGAATATATCCTATCTGAGCATATTTGTTGTGGACCTCGAAAAACTATAATACATGAAACTAGAGACTAAGTATGGTAGCTTCCTGTTACTATAACAAAATAACTGAGCAATGAAACTCATAAAGAAAAAAGATTTATTTGAGCTAATAGTTTTGGATGTTCCAGTCCATATTGATTGACCCTGTTGTTTTAGGCCTAGCCAGCAAATCATAATAGAAGCACATAAAAAAGAAAAGCTGTTTACTTCGGGGTCAGAGAGCAAAAGAGAAATACAGGGTCAACTGGATTTCTAAAATGACCATCAGTGGCCTAAATACCTCTTACTGGTCCCTACTTCATAAAGTGCCATCACCTCCAATGGCATAACCTGGAAAGCAAACCTTTTAATACACACGACTCTGGAACATTTGACATCTAAACAATAGCATCAAAAGTGGATACAGGCAGTTAGTTCTCACTGAAAACTATTTTTCTAAGGTGAAACTGTTCTTCTGTCTCTTTAAGATCAGCACATGATATGCTCTATATGCTTTGATTCTTATTTTTATGTCATATTTATAATAAATGATTATTTTGTTGACATGAAAACAAATTCAGGAAAATTGTTTTTCATGATAAGCAAGCAAATATTCTTCAATAAAAGATCTACATTAAAATTTCATAATGTAACAAAATAATAAACATGCAATAATTAGAACTTTCACAACACATGAATATGTATTTATTATGTAAGCAGTAATCAAATGTTCATAAATTCCCATTTCTCACTCTGTGCTTTGCCTTGTTCAAGCTTTAGATATGACTTACTGTGATTTTCAAGTTTTAACCTCTTAAAAATCACCTCAAGAATTTTGAAGACCTTGTTTTCCCATCTTTATTTTCATGCATTTCCAGTTGACAAATGTATATTCTTACTACTTAATCACATCTTGTTTGCAAATTATAATCTGTTTAGTATTAATAATGATCATCGGCAAGCAATTCTGTCAATGAAGATAGAAGTGCTCTTCATATCTCTGACAACAGAGTCAGAGTCAGAGAGAACAGACCCAGGGACACAGATTGTATAGTTCAAATAGTTATTATCTGCCTCAAACTGGGATTGTGAAAAGTCCTAAATATGTAACTTGAATAAGAAGACCTATTTTTAACAACATGACATGTTAAAAAATAGACTCTTATGAAAAACACATCAGGGGTGGAATGAACAAATAAACTGCTATAAGAATTATCTTTATCAATGCTAGTTATTGCACTGAAGGTTTTGCTCAAATATAGAAAGCACGTGGGAGTTTACACAGAAAACGTTTCGCCAAGTCTTAAAGCTGTGTAGTTTACGAAAATTACAGCAATTGTCTAACACAAGGAGGAAAAAGCAGAAGAAAAGGAAAAAGAAAGAGGAGATGAAATGAAGGAGAGAACAATCCTGTCTTCCAAAAGGATAAATGAGAAATATTAGTCCTAAATTAAAGATAGTGCCCATTGTTTACATTTTGACACAAGCAAAATTGTAGTCATATTATAAATATATATTCAATTATAAAAATATAATCATAATTCTTGTGCTGTTGACTGGCATGGAGTGAGTTCACTGACTAAGAAAATAAAAGATACTGAAAAAATTAATCTCAGTAAAAATACAATAAAAATAATTTCATTGGTGCACTTTTGGTATACATACTGATCACATTCGTCATAGGGAATTTGTACCTGTACACGTTAAGTCCAGTGTCTTCTTTTTTCCTCATTTTCCTCCCTCCCTTCAGTGCTGCTTCCCCTCTTTATTTGCCAAAGCTTTGTGCCTATGTTTTTGTTCTAGTCTCTTTTACTTCCATTTCCGTTCTCTCCATTCCCCCTTGTTTTGCTCCCCTTCCCATTGGAACATTTCCTTTCTACATTACAATATCTGTCAATAAGCAGTGCAACTTTTAACATATGTGTCCAATTTATTTCATTTAAAAGTATAGTCTCAAAATGCATGTATTTACCTAGAAGCATCTTGAGTTTATTCTTATTTATGGCATAGTACTATGCCCTTGCATATAAAAACTACTTCTCCTTTATCCTTTCATCCATTGATGGGGATTTGGGCTGTTTCTAAGATTTATTACAAATCAACCTAACAAAGGAAATGGAAGAACTATATACTGAAAACTACAGTATTTTGAAAAAGGATATTGATGAAGATATCAGAAAATGGAAAGATACATGCTGTTCTTGGATAGGGAGAAACAATGTAATGAAATTTGACATACCTCAATAACTGTTATGTATATTTAATGCAATCTCAGTGAAAATGCTTACAGCATATCTCATGAAACTATAAGAAACAATCCCAAAATTTATATGGAGCCGAAAAGGGACCTAGAATAGCATAGTAATTCTGGGGAACAAAGGCAAGGTAGGGAAGATCATAGTTTCTGATTTGAAGACATATTACAAAGCTACTGTAATTTAAAAAGAAAAAACTACAATGATCAGTGGAACAGAATAAAAGATCTCCAAACATACTCAACTAACTTACCTTTGGTAAAGGGTCAAACTCCTTTACTTCAAGGAAGAAATCCTCCTTAATAAGTGGTGCTAGGAAAGCTGGCATTCCACATGCCAAAGATTAAATTCAGACACATATATCACACAAGTCACTAAACTAAAATAAAAATGGATCAAAGAACCAAATATTAAAACAGAAACATTTAATCTGCTGGAGGATAAAAAAGGTAAAACTCTGGAAGACATAGCTGTAGGCAAATACTTTATGAACAAAACCTCAAGCATGTAGGAAATAACTACAAAGAATCAATAACTGGGATCTCATTATATTAAAAAGCTTTTGCACAGGATAAGAAACTAGCAACAGAGTGAGGAAATATCCCACAGAGTGAGAAAATAACATTTTTACCAGGTATTCCTCAGATAAAAAACTAATATCTAGAATACATAGAAAGCTCAAAAGAAAAACAGGCCCTCTAACTTAAAGACCCAATTCAAAAATGGACATCTGAAATGAAAAGATACTTTTTAGATGTAGAAATACAAACAGCAAATATATGAAAAAGTGTTCAAGACCACACATCATTCAAGAAACACAAATTAAAACAACTCCAAAAAGAATGGCTATCATCAAGAAATCAACCAGTAAGATTGTAATTGGTCTGCTATCTAAATAAATTTTACAATATTATTAGCATGAGTGTGATTTATTATGTTCAAAAAATTGTAATGCCACATTAACTATAAGGAAGCATTAAACAAAAGTTGCACAAAGTAAGTTTTTTTGTTGAGAATAAGTAAGACTAAGAAATTCATATATTAGAGAAGGCACAAGAGAAATTCTGATATATGCAACATAATATCCTGTCTTGGACCTCAGAAGCAGAAAAAGCATGAGCGGACATATATATGACAAAATCAAAAGATAGTCCTGGAGTTTAACTAAAAACATTTAATCAATAAAAATTTCTTAGTTTTAACAGTTATATTACACATTGAAATTAGCAGAAAGTAAGTGGAAGGTGTACAGGAAATCTCCCTACTGCGGTTGCAAATATTAGATAGACCCCAAGATATTTGAAAATCAAAGTTGTTAATTTTTTATATAACCATAAGTTTAATGGTTTTCTTAGTAACACATTTCCAAGTCCCTTTATCTGTCAGGATTGGATAATACTGTATTGATTTCATGGGTAAGACATTTTAGTCACACTACTTTCAGTATTACTGTGAGAGAAGTAACTCAATATGAGGATAATAATAATTAAAAATATAATACACACATAAACACATCATATAGCCCTGGTACAAATGTAAATAAGTAATACATAGAAAGAATAGATTGAGTTACTAAAATTTAAATTTGTTTTTAATTGACACAGGAATGTTCATAGGAGGAATGTCATAGATAAACATTCTCAAGAATTCATAAAGTTTCAAATTATCATTAACCAACATTAATCACTGTATATTTGGCATTATTTAAAATACTTGCTTTACTGTTTAATTTAACAAATATTTTGCAATTTCCTAAAATATCCCTAACACTGTTTTAAGTGTTAGAGATACATCATTAGAGATCCTCTGCTATAAAACTTACCCAATAGTAAGATACATCAGAAGTAAATAAATATACAACCAATTTATCAAAATAGGTAATGACAAGTAAAATCAGCAAAAGAAAACCAAAGTAGAGGGAGAGGCAGTCTTCAGTGAATATATGACATTTGAACAGAGATCTGAGTGAAGTGAGGTAACAAATCACAGGATTTTTGAGAAAAAGATACTCCAAACACAGAAATGAGTTGGGGGGGCGATCACAGAAAATAATGCCTATCCTAATTTAAGTTAGATACACAAGTCACTAATTAAACATAATAGAGTTTTAAATGCTAGTACCAATTGAACTAGTTGTGAAACATGATTATGAATACCTCCATTGAATAAAACTATGTTAAGGAAGAGAGAGTTCATGCTGTAGAAGTCCCTCTAAAATGCTGGATACTTTGTTATGTGCTTGTATTGCTTTGCTTAAACTAAAATATCTAATCTTAAAGTCTGCACTGAGTACTATTATACTTTTACTCCGTTATAAATATCCTACCAAATTCATATCTCCTGGGGATGAGGTCATATCTACATAAAAGACTAAATATTTAAATGAGCATTAAAAATTCCTGTTAATTTTGCAGGGTTGGCTGCATATAAAATTTCCCTTTTGCTCTCTCTTTTCTAGGAGCAAACTTCCAGTAATGCATATGTCCAGCCCCTAAACCCATTTGTTACTCTTCAATCTTACTTATTCTTATCTCCTTTCAAAATCTTACATAACTTGTAAGATAACATACTTATACTTACATAACTTATGTTATACTTACATAACTTGTAAGATACTTACATAACTTGTAAGATAACGTAACTTATCTCTGAAATTTTCAGTCTTCATCAGAACTAACAAATAGGAATTGTATCTTCAATTCCCATACATATTTCCTTGTTAAGAGTTTAACACAAGTTCTGCACACATTGCGAGTATATCAAAATGCTTATTATCTTTCATCTGTGTCAGTGTTTTATAGAAATGTTTTAAGGAGTTCTAAGAGAGAATGGTTGCTAATGAGCCATGCAAAATAAGGACAAGAAATATAAGGAGTTCCAAATATATTTAACAAACAAATCTTTGTGAGCAGTTCAAGTACTGTTTCCTCTATAATTCTTTTGAAAATAGAAATTTTGAGAAATTTGACATCAGCATTCAAAATTAATATGTCAAATTGTCATGAAAAAATGCCTAAGCTTATATGCCAGACTTTATTTTTTGATTTTCTGTCAAAGTCATTCTCAAACTGCCTTTAGTACAATTTTGGATATTATTTTTTTAAAAGGTGAAAGCACATCTTTTACAAAAGCCTTCAACTATCAGTTGATAGCAATGCATTTAAATATCTGATATTTCAATAGAAAGTGAATAAACTGACTTATTTAAAAACAGCCTTAACATTTCATTACACCAAAACTCAAAGAGTTGCGAAGTTTATTTCTTCAGTATAACTTCAATATCTCATAAAATTTCAAATATTCATTAAAATACTTATCTTGGTTATTCCTTTCCTAAAGCACATAGGTAACACTGAATATTTATTGCCAGATGTCCATGATCTAACATATCACTAATTTAATTATATCCACTTTGGTTCTTTTTTATTGTTGTTAATGTAAAATGATCAAAAAGCTGAAACACGTTGATGATAATTGGTAAGCTTTCATCACAACAAAACTTGTGACATCATTCATTCCTACAAAAAAAGCTTTATTTTTACCCATTTGGTGCAAGATACAGTATTTCCTTTTGTTTTTAACATTGATCCTTGTAAAATCAAGTATGACCCATGAAAATATTACTGGAGATTAAGATTTATATTTTATCCCATTCTTTAGCAACATGAAACGTAAGTGTGACAAACATTATCATATCTAGAAAATGAACATTTAAATAATGTGGTATAATTTTAGAGGTATCTAAAATACAAAAATATGATTTAATGAATATATTTATTTACTCATTAAGCATATATAACAAGTATGTGCCAAAAGCTCTTCAATGTGCAACTGATTTGAATTATATGGGACCAACTCCAATGAACAAAATCCATTGGAAGAAAAAAAATGGAAAGAATGTTTTCCCTGAGCTTTCTAAAATAAACTTCTGAGAAGTGATTGAACAGGCAACAGCTGCTATGGAAGGGAAATGATAAAACATGATCCCTGCAGTAGTGTTACACAACTCTATCAGAGAATCCATGGTGGGAACATTTTGAATGACATTTAAAATGAAAAAATGGAAGCCATGGATGGAAAACTTAACAAGAAGAGCCTTCCATGGCTTGATAAAAGCTTGATAAAAGCTTGACCTTTATTATCTGCATGTAGCACTTAGCATGTAGCATTTAGAAACTAGAATTGAATGGGACGAATTTTAGCAAGAATTTAATGATATTCCAGACCTTTTTAGGATCAAGGAAAGAATAAAAATTTAAGTATGTGGATAAATAAGTACTTCACATTCTTCCTTTATACCAAAAATCTATTATGTTTCATAAAGCTCAGTTAATGCTACTTTTGCTTATAATAACTTCTTACTTCTCTAATACAAAATGGCATGTAAATACAACTTTCTTTAAAATCATGATAGGTAGCCCTCTCAAAATTTATGACTGCCTCTTCCTATACATGATTAACAGAAATCTAAATTGTACCAAATAAAATACAGAAAGTTGTAATTTTCTAGCAACTTTTCTCATCATTTCAGAGATTTAGAAACTGAAGCTGAGAATAGACATTTATTTTTATGAATAATACAGGTTTGTCTATAATTCAAGAAGTCTAAAATGAGGAGACATACTTTTTGTGTGAATTATGCCTTGGTAAAACCTGTCTTTAAAAAAATAATAATCACTAAGTCATGAGCATATATTAGTTTGGAAAGAAACGTTAAAGAAAAAGCTATAGACAGAAAGAGTGAGTTAGTTATTTAAATTTTTATAGTGCAGTATTTTGATACTTACATAATATTCAATTGTGCAGTCTATCCCTTGTCAACTGTCTCTTCATAAATATAATTAACAGAATTCCATCTTAATGTTATTTATTTTTTATACACAGAAAATTTTCTCAAAGTCAAGGCAAGTAAGCAGAAAAGACAATATTTCAATTGTATACAAAAGATTAACCAAAACTCACAAGTTTTAAAGCTCTTGCTTAATGTTACCCAGACAGCAGCAACAGACTATGGACTAAATGCTGATTTTTTAAATCTAGTTCTGGGCACTCTAAAATATATCATTGCTCTCCCTACCTTTTCTCCTACAAATAGACAAAATATAGCACAAGTTTCATTTTTAAAAACTGGTAAACTAAAAGCCAGCTAAACATAACAGATACAAGTATTCACATATCCTGTGAGTTATTCTTTCATTTATAGAAATGGGAATAACGATATATTTCATGTAGAGATCAGTGCAATGATTTACAGGTGGAGTTATCATTATGCTACCCCCAGGCCTAGGTGGCAAGTGGCTTACTGTAGCCCGTTAGCCCCATCCTGCACACGCTGTCTCCTGACATTCCTCTGCTCTCACGCCCCTCACATTGGGCTCTCTGTAGGTAGGAGGTGGTACGCCAAAGCGTGTACAATAACCCTTCTGGTATAATATCCTTATGACGGTTTCAATTTTACTCATTTTGTGGGCAAATGCTAAAAAGTATAAAAGATATTAAAGTAAACACATAAAGTTGACAAACTTATAAAGGGTCAATGATATTCTAATCGTGTAAGTCACTTGTGTTTGCTGTATTGTGCTGCGTTCAGCATTTGGTGCAAAGGTGTGAGGCGAAAACAAGGGAACATGTTTAAAACACGCTATATATAATCACTTTGGGAACGTCTTTGGCAATATCTAAAACTGAGCCATATGCTTGTACCACACTCCAGCAACCCATCCCTAAGCATATGGCCAACAGGAAACAACATTTAATTGTCTGTTTATAGCAATAGTCTGTGCTGTATCTCCAAACTTGAAACTACTCATAATGCCCACAAAATTGAAACTGGTAATGGTGGTCTATCCACACAAGGAAAGCTAGGCAGAAACGATAATCAATCTAAACTCTATGCAGCCCAGGAAAAAACATCACAAACATAATATTAAATGGCAGTGGCTGGATATCAGACATTATACATAATATGACTAAACTTATATAAAGATAAAAAGAAGTCAAACTAACCTAAAACAGTAAAATTGTGGGTCACAGTTGTCCTCAGGGAGAGGAAGTGATCAGAAGTGGGCACAGGCGGATGTGGGCAGATGGTTATATTTCTTCATCTGCCATTGGTGACATGGGTTATTCAGTTTTGGGAAATTCTTTGAACTACATAATTCAAGTTAGTATACTTTTCTACATGCATACTGTAATTTAATAAAAGTGACACTTTTGTTAAAACAGCATGCAAAATAAAATAAAACAAACAAAATTTTATAGATTATTTTCTTATTAGGTGTAGATATTGAGGTGAAAGATCATCCTACTTTTTACACAGATAAATAATCTTAATAGAGTAGGAACTTATAATGCTGACTACATACCGTATATGACTTATAAAAATCTATACTAAAATATTCTTTGAAATAATTTCAATCTATCTGGAAAATTTAAAATGTGACAATGTAATAATATTTAGGTATTGATTTTTTAAAAGTGAACAGCATTGTACTGCACTTAATAAATAATCTTGAAAATATAGGAATATTGAATAATTTATAAAGATATATTTCAAGGACTCTGTTTGGTGTTTGGTTGTATACCATCCTCTGTCTTCGCACTAAAAGCATTTAGAGGCAAAAATACATATTATTTATTTTGCTAGTCACTACCTGGTATAGTTTGTGGTAGCTACTGTGTGCATGATACATATTTCAAATCAAATAATATGCAATAGATGCATTAAAATGCAGGGAAGATAAGTATACTTTGTCCAGTTTCCTTTTCTTTTTATCATACTCTAGTTCATATTCCTCAGTCAGTCTGTTAAGAAGACATTCAGCAGTGCTTTAGTGAAGGTTTTGTAGCAAGGAACTGGGGTCTTCGGCCAACAGCCAACACCCACTGGACGTGTACGTGAGGACACCATAATGGAGGTAGATTCAGCGTTCCCAAGCAAAACTTCAGTATCTTGCCCTTGTCCAGTGACTTTGTTGGACTCTGAGGGTCTAAGCTACAACAACACAGGCAAGCCTTTCCAGAATTCTTTCCCCACAAAAAAAACACAACAGAACAGATTTTCTAAATCATTATATAATTAGCTTTTCTAAAATCATTATGCAATTTGATACACCTCAAGAAATAATATGCTAAAATTTGCTAACTATGAATAAAGCTACCATATAAATTCATTTTACCATGGGCATATGTTTTGTTTCTCTTGATATCTACCTAAGAGTAAGATCCCTGTGTTTTAAGGTGTATGTATGTGGCAAAACCATATTGCATTTGCACAGACAAAAGGCAAAATCCAGTGGTCCTGTAATTTTGGGTGGCTTTGTATTATCCATTGTTGTTTTGACATTTTGTTTCTCTTTTTAAACCGCCGGGGGGGGGGTTGTTTTTGTTTTTCATTTTCTTTTGAAGAGTGTAATAAGAGGTAGTGGTAAGGGATTGTAATTTTAACGTGTACTTCCCTAACTAATGAATAATGATGGTGAGAATCTTTTCATGTGCTTATTTGCCAGACATCATCCTCTTTGGTTCACTGTCTTCACAAGGTTTTTGGCACTTTCTTTGTTTTTAACAGATTGACGCTTTTCTAATTAAATGAGTTTTTTGTTTGTTTGTTTGTTTGTTTGTTCATTCGTTTTTTTTGGTACCGGAAATAGAACTCATGACCTCACCTTTGACAGGCAGGAACTGTGCTACTGAGCCATGTCCCGGCGCATTTTCTAATTGTCGAGTTACTAAATGCTGAATACAAATTCTTATCAGAAAAACTTTTATCCAACTTCTGGATGGGTCTTTTAATTTTTGAAATGAATTTTGACAATAAACTTTTAATTTCGATGCAGCTAAATTTATATATATAATTTTTTGTTTGTGACCTAAGAAATCTTTAAGCCAAGAAATTTCTTCTGTTTTCTTCAATAATCTGTAAAGTTTTTAGTTCTAGATTTAGGTTCATAACAATTTCTGTATGGATTCCAAACTTCAGGTTGCTAATTGAAAAAAAAAAACCTGCTAAGATTGTAATTAGAGTTATTGTGAATTTGTAAATTTTCAAAATAATATTAATACTATTCATTTTTCTGGCCCATTAGCATGATATGTCTGATCATTTTAGTTCTTTGGTTTATCGTAATAAGGTTTTGTGGGTTTTGATGTATAAGGCTTGCATATATGTTAAATGTTTTTCATATTATGAAAGTTTATTTTCAGTTTCTATTTTCTTCAATAGTTTGCAACAGTTTTCTACTGTGTCTTCAGGATTTATTATTGATTTATTATTGGCTGATTTCTTGATAATACCCATTTTTTCTGGAGTGGGATGGAATCTTAGTTTTGTTTTTTTTTTTTTACTTTTTTTTTTTAATCCGTCCCAGGGATCGAACTGACGACCATGTGCTTGCAAGGCAGGCCCTTATGCCACTGAGCTAAATCTCCAGCCCCTTAGTGTTATTAATTTGCATTCCCAAAGGACCAATAGTGTTGAACATTTTCTCATATAGAGCTACATACTTTTCCTGTAGAAGGTTACTATGTTTTCTATCATTGAAAAATCATCCATTTTATAATACTGAATGAATATAAGATGAACTCAAAAGTTTTTTAACTAAACAAAGAAACTACAAATATGAAATGTAGGAAGTTAAAAAATATATGCAACTATGTAGTTTTACTTACTATGAAAGTTAACTTCTGCTTATGTAAGATCAGCTCTGCAGTTCAAGCAAAGGTATAAGAGAAGAAAGATATATAACTACAGAGATCTCCACAATTCTTTTAGAAGTAGAACAGATTGAAGATCAGCAAAATATAGCACTGAACACAGTCTATTAAGCAGATATAATTGGTATTTATAGAACAATAGCACTTTTCAATTTAAGTGAGATATTCACTATGATAGAAATTATCCTGAGTCCTGAAACAAATCTTATTATATACAAAAGTTATTAAATTCATACAAAGTATTTTCTCAGACCATAACAGAAATGAAACTATGTACCAATAAGAAAAAGAGGACAATCATAAACACTTGAGAGAACATACTCCTAATTTAACTGTCACAAATTTACAGTTAAGACTGATGCACCTTTTAAAGTAGAGTAATTAGCCTGCCTTGCAAGCAGGCAGTCGTGAGTTCGATCCCTGGTACCGATTAAAAAAAAAAAAAGTAGAGTAATTAAAGTTATGAAATCCAGTCATTCACAGTAAAATATGGGAAACAAACAAATAATCCACTTGTGCACAATGAATAAACTATGACATTTCTACATGATAAAGAACTATGCAGACCAGAAAAAGATGTGTATAAACTGATAGAGTGGTTTCTCAGGTAAATTATTAAATGAGTCAAAGCAATGACTTTTATAAATACTTTAGTAACAACAAAATACAAACTGAATAGACAGGGAAAAGTGGCCTATTCTTTGTTTTTCTAGAACCTCTATTGTTGTAATATGGTTGCTTCATTAAAAATTTTACACCCTACAAATATGAAATGTAGGCAATTAAAAAATATATACAACTATGCAGTTTTATTTACTATGGAAGTTAACTTCTGCTTATGTAAGATCAGCTCTGCAGTTTCAAGCAAAGGAATCAAAACCACTTAGCTACAAATACTTTCTTCCTTAAGGTTTCACAGGGAAAAAGAAACCAATGGAAGAACCACTTGAATACCTAGTCAGGCTTTAATCGTTCTAAATCCAAGATGGCAGATTGCTGCTCAATTGAAAAATTATGTTCCGCCATATTTTCTCTCATGGAGATCTCTAGAGACCTGTAGGTGTTACTCTAAATGGCACAGGGTCAAACACAAGCCCCTGAAGGAAAGGCAACATTTGATAACCCTGAAAATTTGCTTTCTATTAAGCTGCTGCTACCCAAACATTAATAGACATTCTGCTCCACAGTGTTTTCTCAGAAAAAAAATCTATTTTCTCACTTCTTTGATAAAAGGCATATAGTTTAAGAAGCACAGACAGATAATGAGATTTACTGAGTTTATTCTCTTGGTCAACAAGAAACATTCCAAACACCGTGTAAAAATAATCTGTCAAAACAACAAAAAGCAAAAACAGAAACAGACTCAACCGCAAGTTATGCAAAACCTGTAACTGCTTCATTTTAGTAAGTATAAAGTGCAATGTTTACAATTTGGACATTGAAAAATGGAAAATCTTTGGATTTTTCTGCTTCAAATAAAAAATCCCTCCAGAATTACAGTTTTGCTTTTCTTTTCATGCAGCAGGAAGAAGATCTGGAAGGGTAGCCGTTACACTAACATTCATGTTCTCTGGATGTCTTCAACAAACTGCTGACAGATTTATTTCATTTTCCCTCAGTCCTGAAATATACCTTTAATATTTAAAGTTTTCACTTGCCTTACTGTTATGAAAACACTGATCCTATTGAAATGAAGAGACTATGGGGGAAGCAGTGCCATAAATTTTTGTTAATTTACCAGAAACCACCATCCATATTTTTCTGAATCTGTTTGTACTTGTAAAGTGGAGAATGTCAAAAGCTTAAATCCCTCTCACACATAATCTGGCCAGTGCGTGCTTGCCTCTGTCACGACCTTGTCTGCGTGCCCCAGCCTACCCTTGGCAACCATTTCATCGTCTGTAGTATTAGATTGTGAGCTGCTGGCAGAGCTCATCTGTTGCTTTCATTATCACTTCTCCCTCACAGGTGCTCACTATGTGTTTTAAATACAAAAATAAATGACTAAGTGTAAATGAATTCCTTAAGTGCACAGCTGCTGGAAATATTCTCCCAACACCCACAAGGCTGGGATTCTTTCCTCTCATCGGCTCTGCACCGCTGGAGCTCATCCCTTGCTGCCTATTGTGGTGTGCTGTAGGTTAGCAAGAGTCCTGTAATAAGGTGGGGACAGGCAGACTCACATTAGCTCTGGAAGCCCCAGGTCTCTATCCCCACCCGCTGGCCTAGTTCTAGTTCTCTGTATAGCTATTGCGCTAGCGGCAGTTTTCTTTCTTTGTATTTCTTATGTCTTGTGCTTCCCATCCAATCCCAAAATGAACTATTGATTTCTTCAAAATACAGTAGAATGTCATTGCCTATCAGTAAAACTGTTTGAGATCCAAACAAACTGGAGACAGGATTCAAACCATAAAAAACACTCTAGAGAGTTATAAGCTCCATAAGGGAAGAATTCCATTGGGAACCAAATGACAGTCATCACAGTAATTACCATTGACTTAAGATGTGCCAAATATTTTGGTAGGCATTTTGCACTTAATCTGAAGCAATTTTTTGAAAGAGGCATCCCTGACCAGTGTTTTTCACAGAGAAGTAAGTAGTCTTACAGCTGGCATTCAAGATAGGTTTATCTTATATCAGATACATTCACTTAAATGCAGCTACAATTCCAAAAATGTAACCATGGAAAAGAGTTTCCGGTTTGTTCAAATACAGAAGAATTGTAGCATGTTTTTGATCCTGAAATACTCCAGGGATGAGCTAACTGAAAGGCATGAATTTGGTCAAAACACTTTCACATCACTGGGATTTTTCTAAAGAGAGAGAAGGGAAAGCCATGGGCCTGGGGACTGATACAGGGACTAGGTGTCTCCAAACAGAGCACGCGGAGACAGAGAAGGCTGCCTCGCAGGGTTCTCTGTGTTACACAATCAGGACCTGTTTTCATTGCCAATGATACAGTACCCACCATTTATTACCATAGAATACTGTCATGGTTTCGCTCATAATTGTTCGTTTATTACATTTAATATTATTTAAGTCTTTAATTTCACATACCTGAACAACTAAAATACTCGACTAGCAATGTTTGAACTTTTAAAAATTAAAAGTTAGACCGAGTAACATAGTAATGTAATCTCAAATATTCTCCCTTTTAAAATACTTGATCTAGCCAGGTATGGTGGCGGATGCCTATAATTGTAGTATCCTGGGAGGCTGAGGTTGGAAGATCACAAGTTAGAGCCAGCCTGGACAACTTAGTAACTCGACAAGACCCTGCCTCAAAATAAAATATTTGACCTCATTTTTTTTCTTTTCCTCCAGCATTACTGAAGAATAATTGACAAATAAAATTTATATATATTTAGAATGTACAATATATTTCAATATATGTTTACATTGTTAAATGATTCAATCAAGTTAATTAAAGCAGCTTTTTGTGTGTAAGTACACTAAGATCTACTTTCTTGGAAATGTTCAAGAACATATTACTAGCTATGGTCAGTGTGTGATACAACAGATATTGAAAAATAGGGAGATGTCAGGAAAAGAGTAGAGAGTTTCTTCCGTAAAGCAAGTCTTTAATTCTAAACAGCAAAACCAAACAACAAAAAGATCCATAACATCTGTTTTTTAATTAGGTGATGTGAATCTCAAGCTTTTACTATCTACAATACTTTTCTCTTTCCAATTTTCCAAATGTTCAAAATCAATTTTAAAAATTTTAAGTCTCTCACTGTCTTTCCAAGTAGCTCATCACTTTGCTAGTCAACACTTTTTCTTTAAATTCCTCATCCCTCTTTTTCCCCTTTGGCATCTTTTCTGACCACGTTTACATTTTTTTAAAAAATTATTTTACGAAAAAAATTATTTTGTATCAACATAGAATCACATTTCCGCTCCTACATTTTTGAATATGTTGTCCTGAGCTTCATAAGAAAATGAAAAACAAACCCTTTCTTCACATTATCATGATTTACCCATCTTAATTGTGATATATCCCACAAGCAGTGGGGAGGAAAGGACATTATTGATCTGAAATTTTCAAGGAAAAATAGACACAATGATGCCAGCAAAACTCCTGGGCTGAGGGGGGGGGGTAGAAGAGCTGTAAGCCTGTTGGGAGAGTATCTGCACAAAGTGAAGCATCAGTTCATCTTTCACATTCCTAACACACACAGAGACACAAACTTCCATGGCATTGTTTTCAACAAGAGATACTTTTCTTCATCCTCAACTAGTAACTGTCAAAACATTTTCTTATAGACTTCAAGTTAATCCAGTAAAAAACGAGAAGCAGATTTCCATTAATTCATTTTGCAATCTAAGAAGAGATTTAAAGGACATCTACTGAAGTAAGCTCATGACAGAGTAGAAAGCAATTAATTTGTATTGACCAATGTTTATCTAGAAATAGATGTCGGAATGTTAAAATAAAATAAAATATTAGAAAAAATAACTTTAGAAACATCTGGTAAATTATGAGTAATGGATATATTAAAAATGTTAGGCTCATTTACATGTCATGTTTCTCATGTCATAAACTGGGTGACAACTTTAGCAGTTTTCTGGAGCAATAAACATTTCTCTTTAGTTTCACTTAAACACAGAAAATGTGCAAGGTGGATAAAACGTTAATAAATGTGAATGTTAAACTTTAATTATAAACTTATAAATGTATAAATCATAAATGTCCTTGAAAGCATCAACTCCTTTAAAAAAATGTTCAAACTCTATCATAAAGTGCTAGGGTCAAAATGTGACTTTAAATACATTTATGACTTCGCTTTGTGATTTGTGATCTTCAAAAATTTAAAATAAAACCAAAACTACTGATAGCATTCATTTTCATAAAACTTAGAAATTGAATTTTATAACATAAAAAGAAAAATTTTAAATAAGATAAGTAACATAATAGGGTGTTTTGTTTACATTAAATTTTAAATAAGATAAGTAGCATAATAAGATGTTTTGTTTACATTAATTTAAATAATAGAATACTGTTATTTTCTTAAAATGCTACATTAGATTATTTTAACTTCCATTTACAGATACACATTATATTTCCAGTGCTTTTATAATAACCCTTGATTAGCCTTATAGGCATTCCCTCCACTGTATTTGGATGCACTGTGCTAACAATGTCTTGATGTATGTTTTGGTGTACCAAAAGGTACTGTTAAAGGTGACCTTTTGATTTGATTGTTTAGTTGGCTTTGGTGCTAATAAGATAAAGCATGAGATATCTAATGAGCCTTGTATATGGAAATAATGATAGATGGCTTATTTGGAATTCTACAAACACAGCACTGCCAAGCCTGCCAAAGCGACTCAGGCACCTACTAATTTTAGAGAAAGGTTTTATTGATTACACAGAGACAGGACACATTTTAATCATTTTTACTGCATTATATTGCCTGAGGTACCAAAATCCATTAAATAGGGATTATAAACTTTGTTTCAAACTGGATCCTAAATTGTTTCTTGATGTACAGTCAACAACAGCTAGTGAGATCAATCACAGTTACTAAAGCATATGAAAATCAACTTGTTTAACTTTAATTGCTCATATGCCTAGCCCTCTGAGGTACAGAGCTGTCCATGAAGCCAAACTACTTTTTCTCAAATAGGAATTTCATTTTACTTTACATTCCAATTCTTCCTTTCCTGAGGCCATGACATGTTTTAGTTTTTGCATTTTTACTAAATTTCCTCTTTCTATCCTTAAAAATATACTAAAAACAACTCCTAAATCTGACATTTTTACCATGCTCTGCATTTTCATCTTTCCAGGAAATAAATGTTTCAGTGAAATTATTTGAACTAAATATTAAACATATTGGGAAATGATATACAGCCATATATATGAAAATGTTTCAAGTAGATGTTTCCTACAGAATCTTAACAATTGAAGTAGAAACTATGATGCCATATCTTGGGCACAAAACTACTTATTTTCATTCAGTGTGAATTTTCTTGTTTTACCTGAGTATTTTGTCAATTTGATATGTGGCATAAATATAGTATAAATATGCAGTTCTTTAATATTTATTGAAATGTAAAATGCTATCAAAGAAGTAGTTCTATAACATAGGAAAGAAAAAGAGGGATAAAGCTAACTTATCTGAGAAGATATTAATTATCACAACTAGAAAACCTGAGATCAAATCCTAGATTTGAAACCAAATCATAATGGGGCCAACATGCTAGTTAATTGCTTTGGCACTCTGAAAAACAAAGATAGGGAAATTTTTACCTCATTATGATAATTTAAAAAGTGATCAAACTTTACAATGTATGTTTAAATTTTTAAAAAAATGATTGCCCTAAATAATATATTGTCAATACTCTCCCTGGAAAAATGCTTCTTCTTGCTTTGACCACACTTACTCCATGGTTTTTCCCTGAAGGTGTCCTGGAAGTTGTCTTTCTGAAGCCTGATCAAAAGTACAATGAACACTGCTACTGGGTACCATCCAACAGGAAGGCAGGCTTATAAAAATATCATAGTGTGTCCTCACCTACCTTATTGTGGCATTGTGCAACTTCTGGCTCAGCCCCAAGTTAAGAGGTAAATATTTTGAATAGATTCAGGATATCAAAGTAATGGTGCACATGTACAGAAAATCACTAAAAAGAACCTATGAAACTGCTTCCAAATGTAGCCAGAACAATGTGTGTTCAAATCAGGGGGAGTATTTTGAAGGGGATTAAAGACAATGTATCTTTTACTGCAATAATTCTTTATATTTCAGTCATAACTCATTAATGTAACAATGTCTTAGAAATTTAAATATCCATTATTTCCCTGCCTGTGGACACACAGGCATAAGCTGGCTTTGATATACTATACGCTCAGTTTGCCAGAAGATCAATGAATGTCTGTAATGGAGAAAGATTTGAGGAAAGAGAGAAAGTATAGGAAAGAATTCATCTAATTTTAAAATTATATATTTTGTGTTAAAATTTACTTCATGCATTTTCACAATTGCAGAGCCTCAATAGCTAGATCAGCACTTAAAATTTCAGGTTTGGTAGGCCAATATTGACATTAAATATAAATATTAATGTAATTAAATATAAACACTAATATAAACATTAAAACTGAACTACCACAAAATAAATCCATTACTTTCATACAAAACCAAATTTAAAGAAACTGTTCTTTAACTCTCTGTGTTCAATTCAGTATAGATGTGTAACAACTGACTTGATACCAGACATGGAGGCACATGCCTATAATCCCAGCACTTGCTAGGGTGAGACTGTGAGTTCAAGGCCAGCCTCGGCTACAAAGTGAGTTCAAGGCCAACCTGAACTGCATAGTGAAACCTTGTCTCAAAAACACAAAAATAAAATAAATAAATTTTAAAAAATAAAAATTGACTTGATGTTTTGAATTTTAAATGAAGTTGAATACTACTGTTGGTAACATGTCCTTAAAAGTAAATTGAGTAAGAAAATCTCTAGCATTATGGTATTTAATAATAGAAGTTATGCATATCATTTCATTTCTTAAATATCACAATGTGTTCACTTATTTAAGCATTAAAATTATGAGTCACTGATTATTCTCATTACAGGATTCAAGACTCAAGAATGTTATGTCACTGTTAGATTAAGATTTCCCTCTTTTCAGCCATTAAATACATTATAAATTAACAATAGGAAAACATTTTGTCCATTAGGCAAAGAATATTCAGGATTATTCACATGGGGAAGGACTAAGAACTATTTTCAGAAACATTTTCAAACTTGTTTTGCTACTGTCTCATTTTGCCAGTCACATGGCAGGTCCAGTCACTGTGGTGACATGGTTACAGAGAATCCTGAATAAATACAGTTTCTCACACAAAGCACAGAGGACTGGTGATCTAACTTTTTGTATCTTGACATATTAAAGTACTGTTGGTGTCAGATCCCCTTTACCTGATCACTGCTTTTATCTTTTGGCTGGTTTGGAGTTGCTGTTGCTGTTTTTATAATTATCTGAAACCAAAGCAAAACTGGCTAGTTCAGGATTATTTCTTCTGCCTTTACTATCTCTTTCTTCCATATAATTATAGTAAAATCTATCTTAAATAATTAATTTACTATCAGTTTTTAAAGCTGAAAATATTTGCTGTCAAATTTCTTCATATATCTTAAGCCCATCCTTTATTGTTTTTATACATTATTGAAACCAAAAGGGAAAACAGAAATGTTACATAATCTGTGCACTAAGAAAAATTAATACCAAGAACTGAGAATGTATATTTTAATATGGTGATCAAGCACTAATTGCTACATATTAAAAAGTCAAATTATGTTAACACTTTAGAATTTAAGAAAATTTTTAAGAGCTCAGAACTTTTAAACATCATAAGCATTATGTTGAATATCACTTTCTACATTATTTTTGTGAACACCTGTGAAATTCAAAGAAATATGAAATACATAAATCTTTGTGAAGTTTGCAGATGACAATGCAAGGAATGCATATGATAACAGAGTACACTCTTTGTTTAGGTTTTGCTACTTAAAAGTTCTGTTCCCTTTAAGACTTCCACATTGCAGTTCCATCCACCCAGTATCTACTGTTTACATAAGATATTTCACATTTTCTGTGTAATTATTCAGGGTTAGGTGTGCATATATCTTTCTGTTTATATAGCTCTCTATTTTTGCTATAAATTTGAGGCTTAACTTCTCAAATATTATTTTTTTAAGCTCTGGTTCCTGGAGACTGCTTTCTCACTTCATTTTAAGACATTCAAGAGTAATATTATTAAATTCTATATTTTAGGACATTTTGTCCTATTTAATAAGAACATACCAGTATGCTACAAATTAAAATTCCCAAGCAAATAAATTTATGTATCTGATGTCTAGAAAATGTTGGTTAGAAAATAAATATATTGTAAAATTCTCAAGTCAATTATTATCAATGTCATTTAAGTACTCATAGACAGAGGACCTCAAATGCAGAGCAAATTAGTCTGTGCTATAACCGCCAATGAGTTTTGAAATGCTTATGCAATTTGTTTCCAGGAATTTATGGGGATGTGGGTATTTTTTAATTCAATTATGAATATATTAAAAGAACTCTTCTGGAAGCCATGTCTCTAAGGAGATTTTTTTAAAACTTTACTTTTTGTCTTAAAATGCAAATTCTCTAGGCGAATAGTTTGTGTATCTCAGAACCCTGTGCCATTGGCTAAGTCCAGCCAAATGTTGCTGTTTGGCTAGTCCCTTACTGCTTGAAAATGTGTCCTTTGCTAACCCTCTTAAAGGCATGGCAGGGGAGATAGACCTGGAGAAAATTAACATAATTACACAGATTTTTTAAAAAGACTACGGTTCCATTGTCATATGTGAAATGTTTATCACATCTGATTCCTGACTGGGCTTTCTGGTCTGGGAAACTAATTCACACACTGGCCGAGGTTTCCAGGCACATTCTTGCCTTGATTGCAGTTTAACATCCAAGAGAGTACTAACTTAGAACCTGAAATTTTTTTCCACGTCTCATCTAGCAATCTTTCACAAATGGTCATGTACTTCGTAATGACATTTTGGTGAATGACAGACTGCACGTTTGACAGTGGCTCCATAATATTATATTGAAGCTGAAAAAATCCTGTCACCTACTGATGTCATAGCTGAGAGTAAAATGCATTATTCATGTTTGGTGGTAACGCTGGTGTATACTTGGCTTACCGTAGTTTCAGCCATATGAAAGTACAGAACATGCAATATATATAGTTTGTAAATCCTGATACTAAATGACTGCTAATTGTTTTATGCATTTATTGCACTATAAATTGTTCTTTCATGGTGTAAGTCCTTCTACACAAATGAAAAACATCCACTGTGATATAGTCTGCTTTGTTATGCAAGATCAGTGTTTTTACCTCTGCGCTGTGGAGCCTTCGCCTTAGTGTGCCCTATTATGCTGGCAGCAGCCTCATATATTTTGTGCTCGCTGTGTCTATTGATTGCATGAAGAGGCTACAGTGAGTAGCTGACCTATAGATCACTGCATAAGTGCACTCAGCGATGTTCACACACTGATGAGATCATCTAATGGCATGTCTTACCAGCATACATTCCCTTCCTTATACAACATGTGACCATAGATCAACAAATTACTCCCTCTGTGATTACTGTGGCATTCCAGAAGATAGAACATCTGTTTTGACTTACTAACATATTGTTAGCACCCAGCAGTTTCCAGCCTATGGTGGACAGGTATTTGATAAATATGTGGTGAATACAAAAAAATGTATGAATGCACATACTATAAAGATTAATCTGCTGTCTATATTAGATCAAAAATGAGAGGTAATGTTAAAAGTTCTTTGATTTAGCTTGAAGCTTCAGACAAACATTCACATACGACGAGGTTCTGAAATCCAGGAGTGAATTTAGAAATAGAATAGAAGATAGCTAACAAATGTTATGTAGAAGAGAGCATTTATGTCTTTCTTTGGATTATACTGTACCATATCCTGGAGAACCCAATCTCTTGCCCTTTCCCTTTCTTTATTCATTCTAATCCTAGTAAGGGACCCATAGTCACTGCTCCACTAGATATTCTACCTACCAGCTCCTCTGCAATATTTTCTCTGACCTTGTATAGTTTTTGGGTGCATGTGTACTCGTACACATGAACACACATAGATACAATGGAAAGTGGAAACTGTTAGTTTTACTGGGAAGCAGACTCAAACTAAACAACTCTGTTAATCATTACCTCTGTGAATGTAGGCAATTTTTGTGATGTTTCTGATACTCATTGTCTTCATACCTTATAAGATTATTGTTAACAATGAAATTATTAAGACATACAATTCCTTTTGCAGAAAAATGCTAAAACTTCACTTCTACCATACTCAAAATGAATCCCCTACACATTAACACTTAATTTTGTTTTAACTACTTCAGATTTCTCACATAGCCAGAGTTGGACATTTAGCGATGGTCCAGTAGGTTTTTGTAGCCTCTGTGCTACAGTTTATACTTTTATATTATTGAATACTCTTTGAAAGTTTAGTAATTAACTCTTTATTCATCTATTTTTCTATATTATTTGGTTTTACTGTATAGTAAAAGTTTTAAGGTTATGTCCCCAGGCATAAGGATATTTAAAGCTTTAGAGTGCCGGAAATAATGAGTTAATTCAGCTGTAACAAATATTACTTTTTCCTGGGTTTATGGATCATAAACCGTAGACAATTAGAATTCCACCCAGTAAGGACTAGAAATTCTAATGAAATGACGGAGCTACTACAGTTGAATTTTTCATGTTTCAGTTGAAGGTAAATAAAGTTACATTATCCAGTGCTTCTTGCATGTGCTTCCCTTAACCATTATTCTACAGCCATGTACCTTTCAATCCAAAAATTTTAAACATCACACTTAAGTTTTATGATAAGTATGGTGGTGCACACCTATAATCTCAGTATTTGGGAGGCTGAGGCAGGAGTTTTGCCAGGCGTTTGATGCCAGCCTGGGCTACACAGTGAATTCAAGTTCTGCCTGAACTGCATAGTGAGACATTGTCTCAAAAAACTAAAAAAAAAAAAAGTTTTATGATAAGAATGACTAAATTTTGAAAAAGGGTACAGATACTAACGCAGTTCAGCTACACACTTTTAAGGTTTCTCTAAATTTAGTACTTCAATAACATATTCAGATATAATTCCAAAAATTTCAAGTATTTCATATAGTGCTGAAGAGTATTGGCTGTTTTATAGCATATCTGCCTACATTTTGCTGAAAACCGTAAATTGCTTTCAAAAGCCTGAAAGTGTTTGTTTTTTCCTGGCAGCATGTTGCTAATATTCATTTCCCTACTTTCTAGAATTCACTCAGCCATATAAAAATTAAAGTGAGTTGGAACCACGTATTTCACTATATTTGTCAATTCACTCTTTGGTAACTATCTACAAAGAACTTTATTAAGACAGAGAATCTGTGGGTTAAATAAGTTAGCAACTAGATGACTTAAGGTTAGGAACTGATCAATACAATCACTTTACTTCGAATATCAGGCTTGATT
This sequence comes from Dolichotis patagonum, assembly GCA_004027295.1. Classification (NCBI taxonomy): domain Eukaryota; kingdom Metazoa; phylum Chordata; class Mammalia; order Rodentia; family Caviidae; genus Dolichotis; species Dolichotis patagonum. The sequence goes on along the minus strand of PVJX010004117.1, from coordinate 17,309 downwards.
ATGTTTTATTCTAGGGTATTCTATTTTATTCTATGGTTCTTTCTTAAATCATTTTAAAAGTAAACTCTATGAAGCAGAGTATGCCATGCAGTTTGCTAGTTAGACTTTGGCAGAGAAACCATCCAAGTGGAAAATTGAAGCCTCTTGTTACTGTCACATGATTTCCCATTAGCTTCTATCCCACATTGCCCCAAATTGAACATACAGCACTTCTATGCGTTTTGTGTCAGCTTTTCCTCTGCAGTTCAGCCTTTTTGCAATGCAGTAAATGGTGTCTTTTGAAAGAGAGGTCCTTGAATTATGAATTTTAGAAGAATATTGATCAGTGAGAAAACTGCTTCAGAAAGCCTCAGGCTCCTTGATGACTTAAGATCCCGCTTATCTCCCTTGGTTTCCACAACGCTAACCTCAGTCACGTGCTTAATATGGAATTTTGAGACCCAAACCCAAAACACTGGGAGAAAAAACATGTTACATGAGTCTGCATGGCAGTCGTTAACAATAGTTTTTCAAAAATGCAAGTGTCTCAAGAATAGAAAGATGAAAATGCTACAAAAGTATCATTAGTGCATTTAAAAATGAAAGTTTTAGACATATCAGTTAGTGAAGAAGACAAAAGAACATGAGACTTATCTATATAATATATTTTGTACTTTAGAAGTCATAAGCCATTGTTGCTAGGATTAGAAGATAAAAATGTTCATGGAAAGTTTATGAAGTTTTAAATGTCATTATGTAGCATGTTCTGGTGTTTAATTACTCACTAAGAATTTATTAAGCACCTTTGACAATAGATGCCTCACAATGTGACCTATGGTAAAGCAGATAGATACTGGTATGACCCTCAGACTTGCATTACAACAGGTAACACAAATTCAAAATCTATTGACCACTGTTTCAAAAGAAGAAACGCTGCTTTCGGAGAAATAAAATAGAAAGGGATAAAAAACTTGCTGTTACATTAATGAAGTCCTCTCTAGTAAGTTTAATCCTAAATAAGTTTTTATACATAATCTAGAAAATAATGCATGTGCATCAATAGGAGCAAACACACAGTAGATTTTTCAGGTAAAGTGTGCATATCAAGCTGTAATTAATATGCTGCAGACACTGCAAGCAGCACATCAGAAGATCTGGGGTTGTCAGAACTCAAAACCAGTCAGGGTAAGAAGACCACAACTTCAGTTTCTAAGTGTTTATCATGAAGTAAGAAAAAATATAAGTGAAAATACAAGAAAGATTGGGAGGAGGATGCATTGCTAAGGCTCAGAAAAGAGGTCCGATGTAGATGTATATTTAAAATTCACCTTTCAGTAAATACACGAACTCACTGGTGATTATAAGGAAAGAGAAAGAATTAAGATACTTTATGTACATGGACCAACTCCCCACAAGGAATGTAATCATTATGTAATGTAAAACTATACTAATAAAATATAAAAATTGAAAAATAAATTGGTTTGTTGAGAGAGTTGGGAGTTGGCTTGTTAAGGGAGTTGAGAAAAGCATGTTAAGCAGATAATCTCAGGTTATATAAAGATTTGTGAAAGTCATTCATTCTTACTATTTTGAGAGAAAATTAGATTACAAATCAATATGATTATAACTTTTTACAAATAAAAATCAAACTTCATTTGGTAAAACCTGGTGCAAAGGGTTAACAAGGGCAAAACATGGAAGAAAATTTATTTTAATATCCATCTGATGTTGAAGAAGAAAGAAATTTTCATGTGAATAAAGGAAAAAATACCAGAAATAAAGCTACAGAAATTTTAAAACACATTTAGACTAACAAAACATTCAACTTAATGGTAGATGACAAAATAAGAAAAATTATAATACGTGTACATATTTAAAATGTTGTGTTAAAAATTAGTCTTATTGTCAATAAGGAAAATAATCTCATTAGAAAAATGGTCATAGTACATACCAATAATTTTTTAAAAATCAAATTGAACAATAAGCACTTAATGTTCTTACTTATCAAACTGTTGCTGCTCAATATAATAATGAGATATTTTTTCTCTTGATATTTTGAAATTAAAAAAATAATAATAAAAACTCCCCCAGTAGAGGTAAAGGCACAAACTTTTAGGTTCTGTTGGCATGTAAATTGTTATAATACTTGTAGACATTGTTTATTAGTAGACATTAATAACCTGGAGTTTAACTTTAAAGTTTCATTTATAGCCTATTACAACATTGCCAAGTATAGAAATATACACAGGTGTGGATTATAATGGTGGTCAGTATAAAATGCCAAAATATCAGAAACAAAATGAATGGCCAATGCACACATTATGCTTCCTTAAATACTAATTCACAGTAATAGTACAGACAACTAAGAAATAGTGTTACATCATTTGAAAATGTACAAGCATTAGTCTCTCTGGCTTCACAGTCTACTAATTTTTCTATATCAATTACCAAGGACTAGGTTATATACTTTGAGGGAGTGAATTTATCTAGGTAGTTCATGTATTATCAAAATTCAAAGATAAGCATAAAGAGGACAAAAAGAAAATTATATCCACCATGATGGTTGCCAACAATTCCATTAATAACACAGTTTTAATCTAGCTGTGCAGTGAAATTAAACCATGCAGGTGGCAGGGTCACCATCCTCCGTGGAGAGCCCTTTGTGTGACTTCAGTTTGTTCAGGACTGAGCACACGTGAAACTCATTGTTCCAGGACTTCAGTCAATTTTACATCAGTTCAGAAGTCAGTGTGCTTTGCCACTGTTTTGGCAAATATTATTTAGAATATATTTTATCAAAATTGTGGCCTTTTAGATGGGCTGAAAATTCGGCCCAATCACATTCACAAGACTTACTATTGCCCACCCGCCTGGAAACACAGAGATTCCGGGCCCGCAAAATTACCAAGCATCAGCTTCATCAATCATTCTGACAGCCTTTGGACTCAGTCAGAGGCCCATGAGGAGTTCCATTCTACAGAAAATCAACTCACTAGAAAACTCTTAAAGGAGGAAAGCTTTTCATCATCTTCACATAGTCTGATTATTGTGTTTTCATGCTTTTTCTTATGAAAAGAGAAAATAAACTCAGTAAGTACAAAGACAAGTAATGACAGGTTAAAAATAAAAGCAAAAATCTGTCAACTTTTACTTTCCCCACAACCACTTTTAGGTCCCATTTGTCCTTTCACAATCATAGGTTTTCACTATTATTTACATGTTTATCAATACATGTTTTAATTTTTTCATTTGGAGTTTTTCTAAACAAGTCAGATTGATGATAGTTTCAAAATGTTTTTGTTTCCTTTTCACTAAGTGTTCATCATTGCATTTGTACTTTATAAGATTCACAACAAAGTAAATTATGTTAATATTAGTTCATACAAAGTATTACAAAAATGCATGATTTTTAAAGCAATAACTGAAGGGCATAAATCTATTTGGATAAAGTGTGAAGGATTTGATTAACTCTAAGGCTGAATTTTTTGGTGTCTCATCATCATCTAAAACTACTTCTCCTATTAGGAGAAAAATGAACAATTTGTCCAGTAAGGAATAGTTAGCTAATATTCTGGAAACATTTTAATTTCCTACAGTGTAATAGATGTATTATCTGCATTTATAATGTCAGGAAAGGATGTCATTTCTTACCTAAAAAACACGAGACAAAAGTCCTTTTTAAAGAATTGTGTAAGTTGATTATTTCTTCATATGAAATGAATATTTGAATATCCCTTTCTTCAATGACCATTACATCTTGAGCAGTATTATTACAAAATAGTATTTACATTTAAAGTACTTCCATTTATTTTAAAACTCTCTGAAGCCAGTATACTCTAATAGAACCATTGTTGTTAGTATTTCCTTTTTCTAATTATAAGCATACTTAGAACTCCTCAAACATAAATCTATTCTTAATCATGCTTCAGGCTAATTAAAAACTAAAAGTGGCCTAGGACATTAAAAGTTTCTACTTATTTTGAAACTTGAATTAATTACATTAAGCCTGGATCTAGCCTGAAGCACATTTTTAATGAATGAGCAATGTTATGGGGGATGTGGGGAAGTTATCCTGACTAAATGGTTGACTTTCATAACCTTAAGAGGAGACTCAAATAACGTTGCTTTAATGAGCTTACATGAAATTCTTAAATTTTATTGAGTGCTTTGAGGGAGTCAGAGAATAAGTATGAGTCTTACAAATAATCTTACAATATAATTTTTAAGATGTTTAAGACTATAAAAAGACAAGATTATATTTAATAATGACAATTGAAGAACAAATAAAATGTTAAGGAACTCGTTTTAATTAAAATTCAATTTTCCTTGACCCTGTCCTGAAAAAGTACAGTGACATTTGTTGTAGAAGAGACACTATCTCCTGACAGTCTTGTGTCATAGTCATTGCTTGTGGCCTTTCTCTATTAATAGTCACTTCTGTAAACTCTATGTCTTCCCAAGCTTTGACTCTTCCACGCAAATATCGATCAGTAAATGGGCTGCCCAAGGACAATGGCACCATTAATTGCTAAGGGAACAGAAAAACAATTAGAGACCTCCTGCCTCCTGTACAAATGAATAGTCAGAGCTGTCAGCCTAATCAGATACGGTCGTACTTGCCTAAGGACCAGTTGGACTCCTCAGAAATGTCCTCCACATCTGTCACATTCCCAATCATCTCTTACAATGTCAAGCCTTGTAGATCTACTCTTATTTCCTAAAAATTTATTTGCATATATGTAGTGCCACACAGCCTCGTGGAAGAAACTCTGTTAGTAACCAGGCTAAGAAAAATATTAAAAATAACATGAGTATAAGAAAGATTGAATATTCAGCTAAGTTGAAAGTAACACAGTAGTAATAAAATCTAAAAAGTTTTCAAATGCTGTGCAAGGATGTTACTAGCTTCTATAAAATTTCTGATCTAAGTCAATACACTACCACTTTGTAATCAAGAAAACCCATTATTTCACATCTTTTTTCCAAAGTACACTTACTACATATAATTTCTAAAATTAATATCTCAAGTTGTTATATATTTTAACAGTTGTAAAGAATTGTAACACCCACCTTTGAAATTAACATACACAAATCATTGTATTTATTTTCTAAGAACCATTATAATTATTTACCTTATTTTCTGGAACATAGATTAAAAATATCAATAAATTAGCATACATGTATATGGTTTAAAAATTATCTGTAATTCTAAATTCCATTTTTTTTTGTAATTCTAAATTTCAGTCAGGCAGTTTTAGAATCCACTCATCAGGTTTGACTAATTTTGTTTACAAAATATATTGATCCTCAGTCCTGCAAATATATGAACATATTTATATCATACACATATAATTTCATATATCATATGTAATGTTTGTATTTATTTAATATTATATATTTCTTTGTAATTCACATAGAGAGGAGCTAGGAACAGAGCTCAGTAGTAGATTACTTGCCTAGCATGCATAAGATCTTTGGGTGCCCTGATTACTGAAAACGGGAACTGAGATACCAATTCCTACTCTTTTTTATTCATCTTCTAATTAACCTTCACTGTATCAGTGTTTATTACACTTACGTTGCCAAACAATCCATAAAAGTAGAGAAAGTTTGCTCTGTTAATAATAATAAATTGTGTATACAAAGTATACATATCCAGGTAGAGTTGCATGGTTTATTAAAAACCATGTTTTTCCTGTATATTTAGATTTAGTTTCTGTATTAACCTGGAGATACCAAGAAAAAAGAGAAAATATGGGTACAGAAACAGACCAGATTTAATTGTATTAAAATATATATAAACTTTTGCAAATAGTTTTTCTGTATGTTCTTTTTATCTATTCTAACCTGTTCTTTTAAAACCAAAAATGCACGTCCTTTGATTTGGCAAACCAGTATCTAAAAACTTTAAGTTCTCCTCCCTGACACTATTTTAGGAAAGTCATTCCAATTAACTTCTTTGTTTTCGTACTTGCTTCTTCTATTTTTCTTCTTGCCTTTCCTTTGCATAAATTCTTAGATACAGGAATATCAGCACTAAGTATTATTTTTCTTTTATTTTCTTGTGTTTTAGTATGAAATAGTAGGAACTCGGTTCTTCCCAACAAAACTAAAATTTACATTAAAAAAATAAACTTCTGCCAAACTTTCTTAGCATGTACGTAGGATTATTGGTAGTATTGATTTTAAAACATCTTTTATGGGGATAAAGTAAATAGCTAATGAATCTGGAAAATGCTTTACATTTTGTTCTGTATTGTTACCTCCTCATCTCATTTAATACTTTTAATAGTATTAAGTGGTCAGAGTATAGATTTACCCAAAGAATTCAGGATACACCTTCAATTTACATAAGTTCTTCCCATTACCATAAAGTCCTCTTCAAAATATAAGTTCACTAATAATTAAGTTACTATCTTTGTCTCTGTTCTGCTTTTTTCTTTTCTTAACTTCTTATTAGAATTATCAAACAGATGAAAACACAAAGAGAACATTACTATGGTTCCATGTGTATACATTAACAACCTCTCTTCGTCTCCCTAGTGAATTATTTTAAAGCATATTCCAAACATCATAATATTCCTGTATAGGTCTATAGTCATAACATATCATCACATATAAATAAAATAAAAATAATCCCTTAATGTCATGTATTTTTTAATCTAGCAACTTTGAAATTTCTCCAGATAATTCATAATTTTTATAATTGAATTGCTCAAATCAGTATTTATACTAGATAAGTATTTTCTTCTTTCAGTCATCTTATGCTACCTATGATACTTACTAATTCTGCCTTCTTTCCACTCTCCTATCGTTTTGTTAATAACCCATTACTTTCCCATTTCCTCATTCTACCTTTCCAATAATCTATTTATTCTAACATAGGAGTGGTCAGTCTTCCAATGATAATTCAACTATCTGCTGCACAGTAGGAACTTAATATATTTCAGCTACAACAATGTCTGTCATTGTTAAAGACAGTAACTCTCTGAGTTTTGATGATCAAAAGCTGCAGAACTTTTATGCATAGTGTTCAATCATTTCTGAGATTAATTCTAAATATCCACCAACTTAAATTTAGTCTGATCATGTTTTTATTTTGAGAAGTATGTTTGTGGCAAATGTTTAAGTGTTCAAAAATACGAAAATAAGATTATTTTAGTTGACCCAATGAAGTGACAACTGAAATCATGATTTTGAGGTATTGTACTTTCTTTCTAATATGTTTATGTAAGAAATGAATAGAATGCTCTGGATTAAAGGTAATGAAAGACTTATAGTTTGGGAACAAACTTTACATTCAAGTGACATTAATTTAAGTACTGTGGCTGATTGTTAACTTTTGGGTCTAGAAATTTAATCTCTGTGAGCATCAGTTTCCTTGCCCCACAAAAGCAAACAGGGTTCATATCACAGAACAGTTTTCACAAAACATGTAATGCAGCAGTTAAAACTGCTAGTCCATATGTCCCATATATTTAATTTTAGGCTTAATTAATTACACATTAGACAAGTTATGCTTTCTAAGGTTTCTCACCTTTCAAAGTGAATTATATAAAAATATATGTATTATTGAGAGTTTTTAAAAACCTGTAACATTTAACTTTACATACACTTTAAAGAAAACTTTTATCTCAAAACATTTCTTGTTCACAATCTCAAATGATACTCCTTTGGACAATATTAATAGCCATGACTCCAACTATATTATAGGAACCACAGTAGGAAAATATTCAATAACAGTGTAAAATGCAAAGAACTCTTCTTGCTGATTTTGCACACTTTTCTTATATTTGATTATATTGTCAACTAGTAACCAAGTTGAGCTACTAAAATCTGTTAATGATGATTGTCCACCATGTAAAAACTCCTGTGACACCACAGAAAGGATAATATATATCACTGGGACTGATAGACATTAAAATATTGCTCTTCTGCCTTTCAGTTGACGATGCAAAAAAAAAAATCTTTGACAATTTGCACAACTCATACACATTTTCTGACTTACATATGTCCTTTATTGCCTCTACAAAAAGGTGTCCCAAAACATAGAACAAACCTATTCTAATTTCAATTTTTATTAAAATATAGCCACACCTTTTGAATAAAAAATAATTCTTTTCATAGTATACAAGAATAGAGTCTCTGTAATTTGTCTTGATTCATAGCAAGTAAATTTGAGATAAAAATAGATGCTTATTTTTAGGGTTTTAACTGCATAATTGCTTCTGTGTTAAATTGTTTTTGTATAACCTACATTCAATGCAACAGAAAAAATTTTTATAATTGTTCATTTCAAATAATTTTCTAGTTTTTCTATTAAAAATAGTTCACATTTTAAGAGGATACATCAAGAAAGGATTTTAACTATTTAACTCTAAAGAAATCTTCAGATGTAAGTCAGAATGTCACAGAATAGATTCAGGTACCGTTAGAGAGAAGTCACAAATATGACACCTCTGGTTTCCACCTGGACAGTTCCATTAGCACATTTGAAACCCAGGAGACTCTTTAGAGACTCAGTATTTTGCTTTGTCTCACTGGCTTCATCTTTTCCATTGACAGCCTTTGAGGTCCAGGCCGGACATGTGTCCAAGCTACAACATAGTACTAGTTACATTAATTTCAACATAATGTTTCCTAAAATGTTACAATGTGTAGTATAATTAAACAAGGTGCCATATCCAAAGGATTTTGAATTTACAAGTATAAAGCTTAGTGGCTTGCAATTAAAACAAGCAGGTCCTAAGTGAGCATTTATGTATACAAGGGTGAGCTACGTCTCATCTGGAAGGCAGAAAATGTCAGCCATAGTAGAAGGAAAAAGAAAAAAATGCTTCATGGTATTACCCACATCAGCAAAAAGCTGCAGATATAAGGGAATAAGGAAAAGTAGATGCTACACACTAGCTATGCAAACGACAGCAATACAATCTAAAAGCCAAACTCCTATGCCCATGTTTTCTTTCTTTAGTTCAAATTGTCTAGGTACTTTGTTGCTATTGCTGAGACAAAAATACAAGGTCTTTGAAATATTTTACAATACTTTCTTTCCTTATTGATCTACAATTATAAAAATTAGGAAATTTTCATTAAAATAGAAATATGCTTATAGCTAGGCAATTACTGTTTATTTCTAATGCATTCACAACTTTTAAGTGAGTGTAAACAATAGTGCATGAAATCCATGGCATGGTATGTCACTTAACCTGAAATAAATTATTATATGCTCTCAAAGCTTTCACTCTGGGACTAGCCAGTAAGGTAGTTTGTTTCAGTTTTTTCTTTTCTTTATATGAGTAAAGAATCAGAACTTTTCAAACCTCCTGTAGAAATAATAGATCCCTTTGTCTTGGACCCTGGCATACATAGAGAAATGATAGCTTTAGAAAACAATGATATACTCTTTGAATTTTCTTGTAATACTCTCCCTCCATGATTCTGACTTTCTCAAATGTCCCTGACATTAAAATAAACATATCTGAAGTACAAAAATATAGAAAAAATAGCAGCAGTAAAGTATAACTAAAGTGCTTACACTTGTACATAATATGAACTCAAATTTGACTTGATATTTCTGTTTTTAGATTTCACGTCTCAAATTAGAGACCTATTTTGAAGGGCAGATGAAAAATCAGAAAAAGTGTAAGTAAATTTTTATTCATGGCAGATGATAAAATTTTTTTAAAAGTTTTAAATTTTTAGTAATTTCAGGAAAGAAGAATAATGATAATTTTTGGTAGACAATAGTAAGTCACGATTGCATATTAGAAGCTCTAAAGAAGAGTGGAAAATGCAGGGTTAACAATCAATTTTGTGGGAAAGAGATGAAAAAAAAATTGAAATAGCACGGAAGGGCCGGCCGGAAGAGAATCAGGAAGCCGCACTTCCCCGTGAGGCGGCTGGCCAGTGGGCAGGTAGGGAAGATTCCCCCGAACCCATAAGCAACCAGCTGCTTTGGAAGAATGCAAAGCTGAGATGGCAGCAACTGAAGTAAAGTAAGAACTTAACCCTTGTGTGTTTTGACTGAGTTTGCAAGCCTAAAACCAGTAGTCTGAGCATCTATTTAGAAGATAACGATATAAAATACAGTAATTATTACAGATTTCCTAGTCTGTTTTTGCCAATATCATTCTCACTGTTTTGTTTTGTTTCATTTTATTGTTTTGTTTAATCTCATTTCAAATAAAAATAAAAATTAAATTGTTTTCCACTCAAAAGATGCTTAAATTTTTTAATCCAAAAAGTACAAGAAAGAAGAAAGTGAATAAGAGAATATATGAGACAAACAAATGTATCTGCAGTTATACTAGAAGAATATAAACTACAAATTTCAACTAAATGAAAAAATCTAGACTTCATGAAAGAAGTATTTATGAGCAATTTATAAGAAGTACATTTTAAATGTAAGATTAAAGTTGGAAAATACAGTAAAAGCAAAAAGTCAAACTTTCACTAAAAATATGTATGTATACTGATACCAAATAATGAAAATAATATATATTACAACAGATAAAGATGGATAATTCAAAATTTTAAGATATAATTTTATGTCTTCCAACTGGGTTGGAAGATAATAAAAATTCTTAATCTTTATTGATCTACTAAGTCTATATTCAGCAAAAATAAACAGAACTAAAAAGAGATATTAATTAATCTTCAGTATTTGTGAGAACTAGTGTTGTTTTCTCTTCAGCTGATAAAAAAGTTGATATGTAATAAAAATGTAAAAGAATGACAAAAACAAAATAAACCTGATTAATGGTGCAATAAGAAAAACATCTTTTGAAATAAACTTTTTAAAAATCAACTATATGAGACCATAAAATAAATCTAAACAAATTCAAAATATTTAAATCACTAAATTAGGATTTTTGCCCAAAAAAGTATTAGAGTTCCAGAAAAAGTCTATAACTTCTCAAATACAGTCAAACAAGATATCACAAATAAAAGTAAAAATATTTTTAATTTATGATGAAAACACAAGATGTTAAACTTGAAACATCCAGCTAAACTTGGAGAAAATTTTATTTTCCTATGTAATTAAATTTATTTTTAACAAATAAAAAATCTCATAAAAGTCACACATATGAATTTTGTTTGGTTTGAATTCACTATGTGTGAAGTTATGGGCAACTATTTTGAAGAAAACAAGAGACACTATGGTAGCGACTGTTGATTTCCTGTTGTCTTGTTTTGAAGTCCTGTGTTGCTTGCATTGTCCTTTTCAGAGTTGCCTCATTGTGCTTTGTTTTGTTTTGTTTTATTCCTTTTAAAATAAAAAAAAATTTTAAAAAGATATCCAGTCCCATTCATGTTGTCAATATGACAGGACTTCATCCTTTGTAAGGAAGAATATTATTCCAATTCATAAGCATCTCATTTTCTCTCCCCATCAGCTGATGGAATGGTGATGAAGCTATTTCTATTTCTGGACTTCTGTATATGATGCTGCAGTAAATGTGACAGTGCACATTGATTTCATTCTTGTTTCACAATTGATTGCTGGATACTGTGGCAGTAATATTTTTGATTTTCTGAGATAGGTCCATTTTGCTTTCAAAATGACTATGCTATTTTACAGTCCCTCCAACAAAGGTAAATGGTCCCTTTTGGCTGCATATTTTCCTGTGGTTTTCACTGGCAGTTTTCTAATGATTAATAATTTTATGCATTTCTTTCACATACTCTTTGGCCACATGTTTTTCTTCATATGATAAAAGTCTAGTTAGTTATACTACTATCTTAGTCCCTTTCCAAATACTGGGACACAATATCCAATATCCTCAACCTAAAAGAAAAGATATAATTTTGATGTGGGTTTTCAGTTCATTGTTACAAGGTGCCAAAGCAGAAAGGCATGTAGGAAGGTTCGGGGCAGAGGAGAGCTGCTTGCCACATAGCAGACAGGAAGAAGAGTCCAGAGAACTCCAAAAGGGAGACACACCCTGCTGGGTTATAGCCACAGGACCCATATCTTCCAACAAGACCCTCCCTCCTAAACTTATCTCCGCAATTCGGTCATGTCCCAAATGCATGACACTTTGGGAGCCATTTTAGATTTGGACCATAACAACTGCCAATTCATAAATTAGGTGATTTGTTTTTACATTCTTTTTTTCCCTGTAGAGTTTCTTCAATTCCCTATATATTCTGAGTATCAATGATCTATCAGACATATAGTTGCAAATATTGTCTCATTCCATGTGTTGTTTCTTTAGTTGATATTCTCCTTGCTATAAAGAAATGTTTTAGCTTGGTTTAATCCCATTTATCTAAATTTATTGTAGTTTCTTATGCTTTGAATATTTTGGGCAAACATTTCCTTGTCCATTGCAATATCCTGAAGAAACATTTTCCCAATGTTTTCTTCTGATGAATTCATTGTTTCATATATCACATTTAAATCTAATCGTTTCCATTGAGAGCCGAGTTGAGTTTTTATAACTGGTGGGGAGAGCAGTCCATTTTCATTTTTTCCATATGGAAACCCAATTTGTTCAGTACAATTTATTCAAAAAACATTTTTTTTCCAATGTGTGGTCTTTGCACCTTTGTCAAAAACAGTTGGCCATAGGTATATGAGTTTACTTATGGGGTCTTTATTCTGTTCTATTAGTCTGTGCATCCATTTTGTTTTGGCTACCACGCAGCTTTGTAATATATTTTGAAGTCAGTTTATGTAAGGCCTACTTGGTCTTTTTTAAAATTGTTTTTTAATTTTAAAAAGGGTAAAACTAAACACAACAAAACACAACAAAATGGAACACAAGAAAACAATGTAAGAGACATAAATTTCAAAGCAAGACAATTGCTTGCTTCAAATAACAAGACAATTGTTTTCTTCAAATAGTTGTCCATATGTTCACATACAGAGAATTCACACGAAACAACATAGTATGGAACTGATCTGAACAGGTCGAGGAAGGCATTTCAGGTCTGCAAGACCAGACAATAGGGAAGCCAACAATGGCTGTCATAGTGTCTCGCATTCTCTTCAAAACAGCTGTCCATACCTTCATGTATGTTGAACTTAAACAAAACAAAACAGGCTAAAATCACTCTGAACAAAGAATGATAGTATTGCTGGGTTTCACATTATGAGGCTATGGAATCAGCACTGGGTACTGTAGTGTCACTTTTTCTTCAAAGTAGTTGTTCATTTCAACATGTGTTATATAGTTGGTTCTCGTAAACTGTTTATAAGCCCTACACATGCATGAGTCTCTATCCTTTCTGTATTAGAGGGAAACACAAAACAAAGCAAGACAATACAAAACAAATTCCTAGAAAAACATGAAGTGAAAAAGTCATATAAAACTGCAATACAAGGTGATCTACAATGGTTACTATTATGTCTCAAGAGTATATAACATTAATAAAAACAAAACATTGGAGACATTTTGAGACTTCAAAAGCAGGTAATAATCAAACTAGAGTGGGTATCTTAGTGAATCTTGTCATCTTAGACTTGATGCTCTCAATCATAATGGATTTGAATAAATCTGTTGCCTATACTCTTAGACTTGATGCTATCAATCATAACAGATTTGAATAAAATCAGTCAATACAAAACAGCAATCTAACAAACAAGATTCACATAAGATCAATCATAATAAGACAGTATAAGTTATAAAGGGCTTCAGATTAAGTTGATAGGAAATTAAGGATGATTACCATAATATGTCCTCTCATTTTTGGGATAGCTGTCCATGCTCTCAAATATAGTATAAGTAGACAAACTGGAACAGAATATAATCCATCTAAGCAGAGTAGTGAGACTAATGTAGATTTTAAATCTTGTTATCCTATTAAGAATATCCTCTGCCTTCCCTTTTTAGACAGTTCCTCTCCTTTCACTCCCATAGGGTGCACTGCTTATTTTGGGTTCCACTAACTCCCTCAGTTTTTAGATTGAGGGGAGCAACCTACTATTTATCTTAACTGGTTCTGAACCTTCTGACTCCTGGGCTTGATCTAGAGTTGTATTCCTTTACTTATAAAACCCTCAAGGTTTTCCTTCATTATAGCTGACTAGTTGTCTACTACACAAAACTATCCTGTCTTTTCAACACATCTGCAGGTGCTGGTCAAGTTGCCCCTATTTCTCTCTGGTTCCCTGTCACATAGAGCATTGTTTTCTCATATTTGACTTTCTGTCCATAAACCCTCTTTCAGGTTAATTATGTTTCCAATACAGAGCATCTTGATGGAGCCTATCTCCTGATCTACACTGCCTGTGTTTCTTTTTGTTAGTACATCAAGGCCATCTATGTTAGAGGTTATAGCCAACCTTATCTGCCTCATTTCTGCTATTGTCTTTTTCTGCCATTGTCTATTTTTCTTCTTTCATTCCACTGTCTTCCCTGTTCACTGAGGCCTCTCTGCCACTGTTCCTGAAATCCTGGTACTTTTTTTCTCTCTCTCTAGAATGTCCTTCAGTATTTTTTGCAAGGTTGGATTGGTGTTCACAAATTCCCCCAGTTCCTCTTTCTCATGGAATCACCTGCTTCTCCACTAATTTCCAGAGACAGTTTTGCAGGATGTATCAATCTGGGCTGGAGGTTATTTTGTTTCAGGGCTTGAATTACTCCACTCCAAGCTCTTCTTGATTTGATAGTCTGTGTCAAGAAGTCTACCTTGATTTTGATGGGTTTTCCTTTATAGGTGATCTGTTTCTTTTCTCTGATGGCTTTTAATATTCTGTTCTTATATTGAATTTCTGGGATTTGATTATTACGTGTCTGGGTGTAGCTCTATTTTGGTTGTACGTGGCTGGAGTTCTGTATGCTTCATACATCTAAATATCATTTTCTTTTGTTATGCTTGGGAAGTTTTCCTTAATAATTTCTGTGAGTAGCCTTTGCAATTCCTTTGTTTTGACTCTTGCTTTTTCATTCACATGTTTTATTATTAAGTTATAGATCCTCTTATTGTCTTCTAGCCTTTGTATTGTTACTGCCTGTTTCCTTGTTATTTTTAAGAGACCTTTCCTTTCATGATCACACATTGCAAACCTGTCTTCAAGTTTTAATAGTCTATCCTTAGTTTCTTTCAAGCAGTTTTGCCAGCTTTCAATGGAGTTTTTACTTTCCTGGTAATCTCTCTGAATCTGCTTCATGTATTCAAATTAACAGTAAGATTCTGTCTTACTTTGGAAAAGAACGGCAATCATTAGAAAATCAAACAGTAACAAATGCTTTGATGAAAAAGGAACCCTCCTGCATTGCTGATGGGAGGGCAAACTACTACCACCACTATGAAAATCAGCATGAGGATTTCTCAAAGAACTGAAATTAGAAATTCCATATGGCCCAGCTATCCCCTAGGTATCTTCCCCAAAGAGCTTAATTCATCAACTCCAGTGATATATGCATACCAATGTTTATTTTATTTTTTTAAATTTTATTTAAAGAGAAAAAAAACAGAATAAAGGGTAGCAACAATATAGAATTCCAAGGAAAAAAAGAAAAGAACAACCAAAAAAAAAAAACTAAGAAATTATTACTTGACAAATTACATACTGACTTCTTGGAAATAGTTGTGCAAATTACAATGTTAAAACATGTAAAGTAGACATTCGAACAGTGAAACTGTTAACAGTTCTGCTCCACAATCTGACAAAAACAGCAATATGGTCATCCATTTTAAATTCTCAAATATACATACAATTATATAAAAAGGGAAAAATTAAACACAACAAAACAGGACAAAGCAGATCACAAGAAAGCAATGTAAGAGACATAAATTTCAAAGCTAGACAATTGGAGATATTCACTCTCTATCATATTGACTCTTGTTTTCTTCCAAATAGTTGTCCATATTGTCACATACAGGGAATTCACATGAAACAACATAGTATGGAATTGATCTGAGCAGGACAAGGAAGGCATTTCAGGTCTTCAAGACCAGAAAATAGAGAAGCCAAGAATGGCTGTCATAGTGTCTCTCATTCTCTCCAAAACAGCTGTCCATACCTTCATGTGTGTTGAGCTTAAACACAACAAAACAAGCTAAAATCACTTTGAACAAAAAATGATAGTTTTGCTGGATTTCACATGACATTATGGAATCAGCACTGGGTACTGTAGTGTCTCTTTTTCTTCAAAGTAGTTGTTCCTTTCAACATGTGTTATATAGTTGGTTCTCGTAAACTGTTTATAAGCTCTACACATGCATGAGTCTCTACATATATATCTATCATTTTTGTATGAGAGGGAAGAACAAAACAAAGGAAGATAAAACAAAAAAATTCCTAGAAAAACAAAAAATTCCTAGAAAAACATAAGACAAAAAAAGTCACATAAAACTTCAATACAAGGTGATCTACAATGCTTACCATGATGTCTCAGCAGTGTATAACAACATTAATAAAAACAAAGCATTAGAGACATTATAAGACTTCAAAAGCAAGTAATAATCAAACCAGAGTGGATATCTTAGTGAACCTTCTCATCTTCAGGCTTTCTATCAGCCTTCTGGTTTCCTGAGCTCTGACCAGAATCTCCTCTACAGAACAACCTAAGTTGCTCCAGCTCTGTGCATCCAGGTGACATGTCTGAACCTTTCCAAACTCTGCCCACAAGACATTTCCAAAGCCTCTTGAAAAACATGGTCAGATATAGTCACAGCAATGACCCCACTCCTCTGTACCAAATTCTGTCTTAGTTACTTTTATTCACCACTGAGACAAAATACCCAATGCCCAAAGTTGGGGAAGGAAAGGTTTATTTCTTACAGTGTTTGGAGGTTTCAGTCCATACTCAGTTGGCTCCAAGGCAGGTGGCATGGTGGAGCCGCAGTTCATGGCAGCTGCAAACAGCAAGTGGAAACCGGCAAAAGAGAGACACGTCTTCTTCCTGCCATTACATCACATCCTGGCTCCACCCTCTAGGAGAGTGTAGCACTGACACCATGAATCCAAGCACTAGACAATGAGCCAGTCACAAACATACAATGCAAATACATGAGGCCTGGGGCCACTGACATAAACCATGACAGTGGGTATCTTAGTGAATCCTGTCATCTTCAGTGTAGTTGCCTATACTCTTAGACTTAATGCTATCCATCATAACAGATTTAAATAAAATCAGTCAATACAAGATAGCAATATAACAAACCAGATTTGAATAAGATCAGTCATAAAAGGACAGTATAAGTTATACAGGGCTTCAGATTAAGTTGATAGGAAATTAAGGATGATTATCATAATATGTCCTCTTATTTTTAGAATAGATGACCATGTCCTAAAGTCTAGCATAAGTAGAAAAACTGGCACAGCATGTAATCCATCCAAGCAGAGTGGTGAAAATAATGTAGATTTTAAATCT